>PVJN01060101.1:0-11669 GCA_004026805.1 Lasiurus borealis
GGGGGCGCGCCGCCTTCGGCGAGGGCGGGGCTGGGAGGGGAAAGGAGGGGAGCGGCGGGGCTCCCCCACTTCCCCAGTCCCGGCGTGGATGGCAGGTGTGGCAGCAGGTGTGCAGGGGGCTGGGCGAGGCCGCACCGGCGTCACCCGCGCCTCGGCGCACGCAGCCGCCCACGTGATCCTCGCTCTTCCTCCTCCTCCGCCGCCGCCGCCGCCGCCCCAGCCGGGAGCACCCCCTCTGGGGTCAGGTCCGGTCACCGAGGAGATGCCTTCCCCCCACACGCCCACCCCCCGCACTAAGTAACTGCCGACCTCTCCTCGTGCACCCCCACCTTGCTGTTCACCCCCTTTAAATCCTCCTCTAGCCGAGGCCGGTGTGGCTCAGTGGATAGAGCGACGGTCTGCGGACTGGGGGGTCCCAGGTTCGATTCCCGTCCAGAGCATGTGCCTTGGTTGCATGCACATCCCCGGTGGGGGGCGTGCAGGAGGCGGCTGATCGATGTCTCTATCTCACCGATGTTTCTTGCTCTCTATCCCTCTCCCTTCATCTCTGTAAAAAATCAATAAAATATATTTTTTAAAAAATCCTCTTCTAAAAGCATCTTCTCTGCTGACAATGTAGCAGAGTCCACCCTCTTTAAACCTCAGTCCCAGGCGGTTAGCTGGGGATACATTCATTCTCTCTCTCTCTCTCTCTCTCTCTCTCTCTCTCTCTCTCTCTCCTCAGCAGCCCGGAGGGGAAGCTGGCACCAAGTGTAGATGCTCAGTAAATGTTATTTGGGTGAATCAGGGAATCAGGGAGGGCCCTGAGTCATTTCATTCATCGGGGTGCTCATGGGTTTGACATTTACGCAGCGCCTTCGAGGCACACTCGCGAGGAGCCCTAGAGACAGAGATGAGCAGGGCAGGGACTCCACCTGGAGGCCAGAAGAGAGATGTGAAGAGGAATAATTACAGCCTTCAAAGGGAATGTGTTTTTTAAAATATGTTTTATTGATTTTTTACAGAGAGGAAGGGAGAGGGATAGAAAGTCAGAAACATCGATGAGAGAGAGACATCGATCAGCTGCCTCCTGCACAGCCCACACTGGGGATGTGTCTGCAAGCAAGGTACATGGCCTCTACTGGAATCGAACCTGGGACCTTTCAGTCCACAGGCCGACGCTCTATCCACTGAGCCAAACCGGTCTCCACAGGGAACGTGGTTTTTAGTTCCAGATGCTCGGCCTGGCTCCCAGCGTTTCATTAATTCACGTCATCGTCACGAGAGCAGCAGCCCATCATTGTGTCCACTTTGCAGATGAGGCACCGAGAACAGCCACCCTAGGAGATGCTGGGCCCTGCCATCAAGTGAGATGCCACAGGGGACGTGGGAGGGAGACACGTGGCAAGGGGCCCATCCCGCTGTGGGTCTCAGGCGCAGGCGGGTAGATCTGGCGTTTTACTGCTCCCACACAGCAGGTTCCCTCAAGGGACCGGCCCTCGGAGAGCTCCCCACATCAGCAGAGCAGGCGATGGGGGTATGGAGGGCTGAGCCTTTGGCTGCTGGTGGCAGGACAGGAGCCTGCCTGTTCAACTGAAGGGAAGTGTGGGCAAGTTTCCACATAACCTTGTTGGGACAGGATGGGGGTGGGGGTGGTGGCAGACAATCATATCGTTAAAGCCCCTTCCTACAGAGGGCGCTCTAGGAAATCCAGCAATGAACTCCCCACCTCTGTTTTTTTTGTTGTTTTTTTTTTTTAAATATATTTAAGAAGGGAGAGAGATAGAAAGTCAGAAACATCGATGAGAGAGAGACATCGATCGGCCGCCTCCTGCACGCCCCACAGTGGAGATGTGCCCGCAAGCAAGGCACATGCCCCCGACCGGAATCAAACCCGGGACCCCTCACTCCGCAAGCCGACGCTCTATCCACTGAGCCAAACCAGTCTCGGCCCACCTCTGGGGTTTTGCACATGCTCTTCCCTCTGCCTAGCATGCACCTCCCCTGACTCTCACATGACTGACATTTTACTATTCAGATCCTCGGTTATATGTGTGTGTGTGTGGTTTTTGTTTGACTGATTGATTTCATTAGAGAGATCTGTCTTGGCCAAGGCCTCCAAGGCAATCACCTACCAATGTCACATTACTGTATGTTAAGACTCTACCCCAGAATGGGAGAGTGGCCCAGTCAGGGGCGTCGTCCTGACCCCATGTTTCCTTCCGAGGGGCCCTGTCTGCTCATTCTGGAACGTCAGTACCTTGCGAGCGGGACCCATTGGAAGTCACCTGCTGCTAGACAGGCCTTGCATGCAGCAGTGTTTGATGCTTTTATTTTTTTATTTTTAAAAGATATTTTATTGATTTTTTTACAGAGAGGAAGTGAGAGGGATAGAACGTTAGAAACATCAATGAGAGAGAGACATCAATTAGCTGCTTCCTGCTATTGGAGATGTGCCCGCAACCAAGGTACATGCCTTGAAGGGAATCGAACCTGGGACCCCTCAGTCCACAGACCGACGCTCTATCCACTGAGCTAAGCCGGTTTCGGCTTCTCGTGGGTCTTTTCCCAGACTTTCTCCTTTCGCAAGAGCTGGGTCTATCGAGGGAGCTGACTTTTGAAAGATGCCCTCTCTTCCTGGTCCTGCCATCCTGTGTGCAGGAAGTAGGCACCCACCGCAGTTCCCTGGACAGGTGGGGGGCGGCGGGGCTCACTGGGCCGCAGGCTGGGGGTCCCCGCTCAGCCCGGCGGGGCCACGCAAGAACGGCTTTAACAAGGGGGAGGCCTGGAGCCCGAGGTGGGGACCGGGGCCCCCCGCTGGCCCTGCCGGCTCTGTGGCCTTGCTGGAGGCTGGGAGGAGGGAGTTCCCACACTGGTCCGCCTCCCTGTGCTGCTCAGCCACGGTTCTCGGGGCTTCACCGCGCTGGGAGCCCGCAGGCCCGGTCTGGAGCTCCAGCACACTCCTCTGCCTCGTCCCGGGCAGGGTGCTGGCTGAGGCAAGGATAGGCTCGGGCTGTCCAGAGTGCTGGGTGACCTCTTGGTCCCCGGCCTTGTCCCGGGTGCCTTTCTGGTGCAGCGGGGCCTGGCTCACATCCTGGGCCGGGCGTGTGCTTTTCACGGAGACGTCTGGGCTGCCCCCGGGGCTGGGGGCCTCTGGAAGCTTCCTTGTGGCTGACTTAATGGAGATGAAGGTTGGGGAGGAGGGTGACTCTCTGCTAGAAGGTGAGACGGGAGCGAGGCCCGGATCTCCTCTCAGTGTCTCCAGCCTCCGGGTGGACGGGGCTGTTGAGTCTGCTGGGCCCCTGGCCTCTGTGTGATTTTTGACCTTGGCCTGACCCTGGACCTCAGGACGGCACGGAACCTCGGTGGGGCTCTTGATGGCAGTCGGACCCCCGACCTTCTCGCCTGAGCAGCTGGGCCTGGCTCTCCCGCTGTCCCTGCCGCTGACCTGGTGGGCGCTGTGGTCCTCGGGGGGGCCTCGGGAACCGCCCCCGGGGGGAGCCTCAGGCTGGAGGCCCGACATGGAGCTGAGGGCCTTGTGCACAGCCTCCTCGATGTCCAGCAGCCTGGCCAGGGTCTGCTCCTTCAGCCGGGCCACCTCCATGCTGACCCTGGTCAGCTCCCCAAAGGCCTGCTCCACCGAGGCCTCGGGCTTCGCGGGGCCAGCGGGAGCCTGAAGGGCCCCTCCCAGCTGGGGCACCGCCTCGAAGAGTCTCCGCAGCGCCCCCACGTCCACGCTGCTCGCAGCCTCCTGCTCCAGGGCTTGCACCTGGCTCAGGAGGCTCTGGAGCCCTTGCTGGCTTCCCTGCTGGGTCTCCGAGCTCTCAGGGGCCTCTTGCTGGGAACCTTCCATCAGCTTCTGTCCTGGGGGGCTGGGGCCCTGCCGTGGGGAGGCGGGGTCACTGTTGAGAGCTGAGAGCGTGGGGGGCTCAGGGCGCTGGGCATTGCTGCTCGTAGCCTGAGTCGTGGCCGGCCCAGGGGCCGTGGTGCTGGGGCCAGGCTGGCTCTGACCGCTGGAGGAGGGTCCAGCCAGAGCGGCGTGTCCCCGGCCTGTGGCGGTGGGGACCTTGGCTGCCTCTGTCTCACCTGGTCTGGATTTTCCTTGGGAGGAGCTGGGGGAGAGAGCGGAGGGCTTGGGCAGCCTCTGGGGAGGGGGGATCTGGCTTAGGTGTGCAGGTTTGGGGGGCAGCTGGGGCTTCTTCCGCGGTGGGATGGTGGGCTCCGGTTTCGGGGTCTTTGTCGGCGACTCCCCCGGGCTGCTTTGGCCGGCAGGGCCGCTGCGGGGGTGGAGGAGGGAGTCCTCGTCGTGGTGGGCTGGGGGTGGGCGGTCAGGTCCCGTCACAGCAGCTGGGAGAGGAGGAGGAGGAGGAACAGAGGCATTATGGGAATGCAGGCCGGCACCTGCCGCCTGGGGCGTCGAGGTCAGCGTGTTGGGGGCTACGGAGGCAGCCTTCGGGGTGTTCTCTGCAGCGTGGAGGCTCCCTGCGCCCACTCTGGCCAGGGCTTTCTCTGGAGGCCCCCGGGCTCTCGGTGTGAGGCCCCCGCGTTCTTCCCGGCTTTGCCCGAGACTCTGATCGGGGCATTCGTGGAGCGGGCTGGACGCCTGGGCCGAGCGGGCGGTCTCCCTGCCCCTGGGCGGCGGGTGTTCCCTCTCGGAGGTCCTCACGGGGTGAGCGGTGTAGAGGCCGTCCTGAATAGTCTCCCGCCCCCCCGGCAGCCCGGTGGGCGGTCCTGTCTGTTCCCCACTGACCTTTCCGGGGGCTGCTGGGATCCTGGGGTCGCCTCCGGCCACGGGCCTGGTGTTGCTCTGAGCAGTCCCTGGGGCAGCGGCCGGTGCTCGAGGAAGGCCGTCCTGGCAGGGCTTGGGGACAGCGCCGGGGGCGGGGCCGTGCTTGTGCAGGTTTGGGGCCTCCGCCGTCGCCCTCCGCAGACTCTGCATGGTGACCTGGAGGTCTGCCGCTCCGGGCCCCGGTGACGTAGTCGAGTCTCTTCCCGACTTTCCCAAAGCTTCCGCCCCTGTCTGCCCCGCGCACCTGTCTTCCTGCTCTTCTTTGCCCACCAACAGGCTTCTCTTTGCAATGGTCCGTGGGGGGCAAGGGCTGGCCCCTGGGCCTCTCGGGTGCCCGATCTCCATGCTGGGGTCCAGCGGGGGGACGTGAATGATGCTCTCCGTGGCCGGCGGCCTCTGGGCCTCCTCGCCGGCCGGCTCGGGCTCGGGGTCGGCCGGGGGCTCCCAGCGCAGGCTGTGCAGGCCGCTCAGGTCCCCCTTGTCTATGCAGCTGGCCAGCAGCTGCACGCTGCTCCTCTCGGGGGCCCTGCTGGCGAGCCAGGGCTGCAGGGAGTAGGCCGTCAGCGAGACCAGGCCCTGCTCGGTCTCCTGCATCACCAAGCCCGTCCTGGCCACGGAGGTGCCCAGGCCGCAAGCCAGCAGCTGCTGGAACTCGGGGTCCAGGTCCTCAACGCCCCCGCCGCCTCCCGGGAGCCGCACGGGCTTCAGCAGGAGCTGGCCGGCTGCGTCCTCCTGCACCAGCAGCCCCTGCCGATCCACATCCGGCCGGCTCAGCACTTGGCGGACGATCCGGGGGAGCTCGCCGCACACCAGCTCCTCCTTCTGGACGTGGGGGGGCCCCTGCCCTGGGCCCGGCAGCGCGTACTTGGCGAGGCAGAGCTCCCCGGGCCCTCGGGCCTCCATGAGGATGCCTCCTCGGCGCAGGACGCCAGGCGTGGCGTGCAGAGCCCGCAGCGTCCCCTGGGTTGCGGTCTCCTGCCTCGGGGGCACCGAGCCTGCCGGGCCCCCCGGCTGCTCCTCCTGCAGGTCGCCCCCCCGGATGCTCTCGGCGGCCAGGGAGCCCATGGGGCAGTTCTCGAAGAGCCAGGTGAACTTCTGCACGGAGCCCGCGGGGATGGGCTCGGGGGCTGCCCGGGACCCCTGCCCTTCCCTCCCGCCCGCGTCCAGCGCCTGGAAGACCTCCTTCTGGCGCGACACCTGCCCGGAAGGGATCTCCACGCGGCTGCGGTATCGCACGGGCCCTCTTCCGCCGCCGCCGCCGCCGCCGGGACGGCCCGACGCCCGCAGAGGCTCCGTCTCAAAGACGTGCCTGTCTGTCTGTCCTTCCCCAGCCGGGACCTGGCAGACCTGCAGGTGTTGGTCCCCGGAGCCTTGAGGCCCGTCCGGGGTTTGGGGCACAAACATCCAGGTGCAGGACCGGGCCTCGGACCCCTGCTTCTCCGCCAGCTCGCTCATGGGGCACGTCTCAAACAGCCACCGGAGGGTCTGCACGTCGCCCTTGGGGGGCGCCTCGGGCGGGGACCCGGCCTGACCCCTTCCTTCTTCTTCTTCCTCCTGCTGCCGCTCCCGGCGCTCCCGCTGGTGGATGACCTCCAGGGGCTGCGTCTCGAAGAGCCAGCGGGCGGTGCTCACGTCCCCCGCCGCCACCTCCTGCCGGGTGATGCCGCGCACCACGTCGATGGTGCTGGGGCTCCGGCCCAGCCGGTCTAGCGGCTGCGTCTCGAACATCCACCGGTAGCCCTGCACGTCCCCGCCGACCACCTGCTCCCTGCTGACGGAGGTCAGGGCGTGGAGCTGGCCTCTGCCGTCCTGCAGGGCGTACACGGGGGATCCCGTGGCCTGGGACTCCCCGGCGGAATCGGCTCCTTCTCCTCCGCCCACGTGGCCGGGGGTGGAAGGCTCGCCCTGCCCGATGCTGTCCAGGGGGAGGGTCTCGAAAAGGTTCTTGAAAGTCTTCACGTCCCCCTTTACCCCGTCCTTCGGGGGGCCGCTCGGGGGTAGGGAGAGGGCCGAGAAGCCATCGCCCGAGAGATGCGCGCCCAGGAGCCCCTCTCCCCGCCCGGGACCCACCCGCTGCAGGTGGCCCACGTGGACCCGGTCCCGGGCCGTGTCCAGGGGCTGCGTCTCAAAGAGCCACAGGGTGGAGCGCACGTCCCCGGGGACCACTTCCTCTTTCGGGGGGGCCTCGGCGGGCCCCTCCTCCTCTTCCCCCTTGAGGGTGTCCAGCGCTCGGGTCTCAAACAGAAGCCGCTGCTGCCGGACATCTGGGCCCGGGGGGAGCAGGTCCGGGGAGGGCTGGAAGTCCTTCTCGTCCACCAGGATCTCCCGGATGGCGTCCAGGGGCTGCGTCTCAAAGATCCAGCGGGTGGCGCTGACATCAGGCCGGGTGCCCTCCTCCTCCAGGGAGATGCCCCGGATCACCCGCACCTGCCCGGGGTCCCGGTTGATGGCGTCCAGGGGCTGCGTCTCGAAGAGCCAGCGAGCGGTCCGCACCGCCTGGCTCTGGATCTCCTCCCGGCACGCCGCCTTGACCTCGTGGATGGCGCCCTGGGCGTCCCGGATGGCGCACAGCGGCTGCGTCTGGAACAGCCGCACCGTCTTCTTCACGTCGCCCCGCAGCTCCTGCACCTCCGAGCGCAGCTCCAGGGGGCTCGGCTCCTGCACGGAGGGCCGGGAGCCCAGGCGGTCCAGCGGCCGCGTCTCGAAGAGCATCCTGGTGCCCTGCACGTCCCCGCTGGCCGCGGGCTCCTTCTCGGTGGCCTCCGGCGGGGAGGTGGGCGCCTCGGCCTGGCCGGTCAGCTCGGCCAGCGGCGTCGTCTCGAACAGCCGGCGGGCGGCCTGGACGTCCGCTCCGGACGGCGGAGGCGGCCCGGCCGGCGGCGGCTCGTGGTCCGGGCTGCTGGCGAAGGCGCCCTCCTCGAACCTGCGGGAGGTGGCCTGGACGTCGCCGCTGGGCACCGGCTCCCTGGCGGCGGCCGCCGGCCTCTCGTGGTCCCCGATGGCGTCCAGCCGCCAGTTCTCGAAGATCCAGCGCATGCACTGCACGTCCCCCTCCGTGGGCTCCTCGGAGCCCAGCACCTCGGCCAGGTCCTCGGCCACGGCCTCGGCCAGGTTCTTGCGCAGCTCGGGGTGGATGTGCCGGTAGAGGCGGCGCAGCTCGCTGGCCTGCCGCTGCTGGTGGAACTTGGAGAAGGACTCCTTGGGCGGCGGCGGCGGCAGGTCCTCCGGGGCGGGCGGCAGCGGGAGGGGCGGGTCCTGGGCCGTGGCCAGCGGGAGGGTGGGCGCGGGGGCCACCTGCGTCTGGGTGCTGGACATCCTTCTGCAGAGAAGGGCAGAGGTGAGGGTGGGCTGGGGCCTGCCTGGGGGCGGGGGCAGCTGGTTGCTGGGAGGAATGGGGAGGGAGCAGGATGCGGGGTCAGGGTAGGACTGTGGGGACCCGGCCTCTCCAGACTCCCCTGGGGTCTCACTCTGCCACCTGCATGCTTGGTGGGTGGCAGATATTTTTTTTTTAATTGGTTTTTTACAGAGAGGAAGGGAGAGGGATAGAGAGTTAGAAACATCAATGAGAGAGAGACATCGATCAGCTGCCTCCTGCACGACCCCCACTGGGGATGTGCCCGCCACCAAGGCATGTGCCCCTGACCGGAATCGAACCTGGGACCTTTCAGTCTGCAGACCTATGTGCTCTATCCACTGAGCCACACCGGTTTTGGCAAGGTGGCCGATCTTAAACTTAGGGCCTCTGGACCCGTCTACCCAGGTGGGTCCCGGCTTCCCAGAATCCATCACCTGAGCAAGCCAGACCTGGCTGGCCCGGAAGCTCTGTCCTTCAGCCCCACCAAGGACGCTCAGACCTCCAGCTGGCCAACCGGACAGACCCCATCCTCCGCTTCCTTTACCCCAAATCAGTGTTTCCTGGAGGAGTCCCAGGCGAGTGGCCTGAGGAAATCCTGATTTGGGGGATCCCAGCAAGGGAGAGAGAGGCAGGTCCCTAAACAAGTGCCTAGGTGTTTCCCATAGAGAAGAAATCCTCTCCCATACCACCAGAGGGCGCGCTTGCTGCTCTCACGGAGAATCTTGCCCAAAACTTCTCCCTAAGCTTTCAACTCACTGTCCATCCTCTCCGGGGCCCAGGGGACCCACAGCCCAGGCTCTCTCTAGCGGAAGCGGCAGAGGCTCACCAGTATCGCCTGGTTAGGCAGAGCCGGGTCCCGAGGCCCAGGAAGGGGTTTCTGTGCTATCCCCCAGACTCAGAGGTCTGAGCCAGGAGCATCTCGAGGGTCTTCGGGCCCAACCATTCATCATTAAAGATGGGGAAACTGAGGCCCAGGGAGGGTCAGATCTTGGTGAGTGAATAACAGGCAGTGCTGGCTGGGGTTCCTGGACCCTTTGGGGGCCTGACTCCCGAGAGAGTAGAGGGTAGGGGGTGTAAAACTTTCCTATTGGCCGTGGTGCCCCTCTGCTCCCCAGCAGACACCCCCCCCTAGGAGATGGGTCCAGATGCCCTAAGTGTAAGGTGTCACCCTCACTCTCCTAGAGGTGTCTGAGCAGTGGGACCCTCTGCAGAGACAGCCCTGCCCCTTGCTCATGGAGACTCGGTCCCAACTGTGTGCAAGGAGCCCGAATCCAGCTCCGAGGTCCTCTCCTTTCTCCGCCTGTCAATCAGGTTCCACCGCGGCGCTTCCACCCGCCAGCTCACCCCTGCCCCCCTCCACGTCCTGCCACCCCTCGAGCCCTTCTCTGGTCTCCGTCCTCGGGGTCTTATCTGTCCTGTGACAGGTGTGCTAACAATCCCCAGAGCCCGGAGGAAAAGAATGAGAAGCGCGTGCCCCTCTCGCCGCCCCTGACCCAGGGCTCCGCTCCCCACTTGGGGCTAAATATAGCCGAGGTCCTGGCCGCAGCCGGCAGCGCCAGGCTCCGGCTCAGCCAGTGGGACCCGGGGTCCTTAGCCCATCTCATCTCCTATCCTCCCTGGGACCCCTGCCCCTGTCCTGCTCCTGCCCCTGCCCCTGCCCCTTAGCTGGTGTCAGGCCCCTGGCCTGCAGGATGGCAGGTGCTGGGGCCTGAAACCCTTCGTGGACAAAGGGACACGGGGCTGATGGGAGGTTCCGGGACAGTGGCCACAGGTGGCTATCTCAGGGGGGATTTTGGGGGGACTGAGACCGACTTGCCACCCCCCCACCCCATCCTGTCCCCCAAAGTCATCGGCACCCTGAGGAATTCCAACTCTGAATTCCACACGAGTCTCGCCGCCACACATTCTGGGGTCTCTGAGTTCTAATGGGGACCCCCCCTGCCAACGGCAAACCGTGCCTGTCCCCACCTCTCCTCCGTCCTGTCACCACCAGTGTGGCCGGAGCAGATGGCTTCTGCCAGGTTCCCACCCCCACCCCTGCCCCGCCCCCAGGAATCTCCGGAATCTCGGCCACGGTCTCCTGTACATTTAGAATCACCGAGTCCAGGGGTGTCAGCCCTGAGGACCCCCAGAGGTCACTGAACCTGAGGACAAGCTCTGAGGGCTCAGACAGGGAAACTGAGGCCCAGAGCGGGGAAAGGTGCCACCCCAGTAGGCTCCCCAAAGCAGTCTCGGGGGGCCTGAAGCAGGTTCCCCAACTCTTGCTTTTCCCCTGCCTGCCCCTGCCTGGAGCTGAAGTTTCTAGAAGGCAGAGGTGGGGGTGGGGGAGGGCAGAATTCAGCACCGGGACCAGACTCCGTGTGCGGGCTGAGCCCCATGCAGCATCCCAGAGCTTGGCCTCCTAGGGCTGGCCGGCCCCTCGGGGCGACCCCACCTCTGTCCCCAGTGCGCCCCTCCCTGGCCCAGTCCCTCTGCGAGTCCCCACTTCTGGCGGCCGCAGATCTGGCCTCCCATCTGGTGCCACTGCTCCCCAGCTCTGCCCCGAGGGTGGTCCCCCTGGGCAGGACGAGGGCCTGGGGCAGAGTCTAGGTCACGCTCTGTGGGGAGCCGGGCACCGGCCAGTCCCGGGGACATTCCTGGGGCCAGAAATGCCAGGACTTCCACCCACAACAGCTGGGCACCGAGCTTGTCTAGCCATGTGGAGAGGGACCCGCTCCCCACCCTCCACCCGCCTCTCCTCTCTCCCTTTCCTCCCGACTCTGGGCCTTCCTGGGAGGCAGCCCATATTTAAAATACAGGAAGGCCTGTATTTTAAAAATATACGTTTATTGATTTTTTTACAGAGAGGAAGGGAGAGGGATAGAGAGCTAGAAACATCGATGAGAGAGAAACATCTATCAGCCGCCTTCTGCACGTGCCCCCACCACGGATGCGCCCTCAACCAAGGTACATGCCCCCGACCGGAATCGAACCCGGGACCTTTCAATCCGCAGACCAATGCTCTATCTACTGAGCCAAACCGATCTCGGCAAGACCCGTATTTTAACTCTGCACCCACAGGCCGTTTCCCCCTGCAAGCCTTTCTGGATTGTTATCAGACTGGCGAGAATCTGTCCCTTTCATTGACCCAGGCCTGTGGCCCCCACTCTGAGAACTCCCGTGTCAAATCTCCCCTAACTTCCTCCTTAGGGAGGTCCTCGTGGGATCTTTATATCAGAGATCCCTCCGCTCACTCACATCCAGAGATACGGCCCCCCAACCTCTTTCTGCCACCCCTAAGGCGTGCTGTCCTGAGAGCCATCCCGAGGGTGCCCAGGGGGACCCAGGCTGGCTAGCCAGCCCTGCCCTGAATGACAAAGGGCAGGCCACTCACCCGCTGGTCCCACTCGGCTAGTGGGTACTTGGGGGTCTGTGGCAGGGGTGACCCAAGAGTCTGTCCTTCCTCTCAGACTTGTAGCTCGGGGCTGGTTCTGCTCCTGGGCGGGATCTGCGAGGTGCCTTCTCGCTGCCCTGGCTCCGGGTCTCTGTCCCCCGCCAGGCCCAGCA
>PVJN01060102.1:0-11768 GCA_004026805.1 Lasiurus borealis
CCGTCTGCACTGTCCTCCTCTCAGAGCCCCGCGTTCAGCTCAGAGCAGACGCCCAGCCTGGATGGATGGGCCTTGGGGTCCTCGGAGCTTGTGAACCTCCTGCGATGGTTTATTATCTCCCACGTCCTGCACCCTTGCTGGATCCTGAGTGATGAGTCGGGACACGCAAGAGGACTCGGAACATGGACCCCTTCTCCATGACCTCGGCTCCTTTTAAGCAACCCCCCAGGAGCCCTGTGACCCCCAAGGGCAGAGGGCGATGTGACTGGTCCAGACCACCGGCTGCTCAGTAAGCACTCAGGTTGCCCTCTCTCTCCCCACCCCGTTCCTTCTGATGCCTTTACACACAGCCAGGGACGAGCCCCCAGCGATGTGGCGTTTCACACGCCTTTTAGGGCTTTTAAACAAGGCCTGAGCGCCTTTCCCCTCTCCCTTCTAATCTAAGACTCCAACTGCCGGGAACACGCTGGGACAGGGAATGATGACAGAGAACAGAGGCATCCCTGTCCTACCTGCACACTCAGTATTTCCAGGAAGAGATGTGCCGTCCTAGACCCGGCTACACAACACCCCACCTTTGCAGAGCTCAGCTAAGGGGACCCGCGCAGCGAGGGAGACAGTTTGTTTTATCAGCACGGTTTGGTTGGAAGAATGAGAGAAAGCCCCCCCACCTTGCCAGCAACCAACCACACCTCCTGTAAGGACAGCATGTCAATCGCCAGCTTTGGTGGGGATGGGATGGGTGACTCCAGGCCACTGGCTCTCTCCCAGGGCCATCCTCCGCAGCTCCTGGGGACAGGAGGAGGGGCGGGTGCTCCAAGGGGGAATGGTGGCCGGAGAAGGCACATCTGCCCCGTCACGGTTTGGGAAGGTGGGACTCTGGGGCTCAGCTCTGCCCACCGCTGGGCACCGGAAGTGTAGCCGAAACAGAAGCCGTGAAACAGCTCCTAAAGACCCAGCAGGGCCGACCTCTGTGGGAACTCCTGGGAGGGAGGGAGGACTTGGCAGCAGGAGGGGCTACCTGCAGTCCCCCCGCATCTGGAAGGTCTCCTGTCAGCTCAGTCCCCGCCGCATCGGGAAGGTCTCCGGGGAAATGCTAATTGCTGCCCTTTATGGTCTGGTCTGCAGAGACAGAAACCGCTGGCTGTGTCCGAATCCAGGAGCCACCTGATTAATCACCGGTGGCTGCTGAGACCCTGTGCCCTGGCTGGGGGCCGGAGACTTGGGGAACCGGATCTGGGGGTGTGCAGCTGCCATTCCAACCTGGGCCCCGCGCTCTTGGCTTGAAAAGTCAGGGTTAGAAACCGGGGTGGGGTAATGGAATGTTTTTGCTCTGGAGGAAGGAGAGGAAGAGAAGTAAATACTTCTGCCCTTCATTCCTTTCTGCCCGCCCTTTTTAACGTCAGCATGAGCAGCTGTATTTGCTGTTTATCCACTCATTCCCGCTTTCACTCACATTTCACCTCATTCCTCAAGGGGTTTTGTACAGTGCGCGCAATTATCATTTAATTTGCCATTAACCTGCAGGGCCCTGAGAGGACGGGAAATGGATAGTAGAACCTATTTGGGGGTGGAGGTGGCAGGCGGATGTGGCGGGAAGCAGGGAAAGACTGGACCGAAGAGAAGAGGGTGCCACAGCCCAACTGAACTATCCACAGGGGCCCGGGCTGGGGTGACAGCCGCAGGCGCAGGCCTCCTGTGTGAAACGTGCGAGCCATCGCCGTGAACGAGCTGGGAGTGCCCTCGGGGGAGGACCACCGGGCACACGCAGGCCCCTTTGTTCCACGTGGGCACGTTTCGGAGGCGGGAGAATACCTGGCAGCACTGTGCCCCCTGATTTCTCCCCCGAACAAGAGCACACGTATGAGGAACCTGTACAATGACTGGCAGGGCCCCGTGAGAACCTGGAATGGCATGTGCCTCGGGCCCACCGACGGCACCTTTCCTGACAGGACATCTGAATTAGTAAAGTCTCCCACCGCCTCGAGCTCCCCAAACAGTGGGAACTCAAATGTGGTTCTTCCAAATGTTACTCCGCAAAGGAGCGCAGTCCCTGGGCCCTGGGCCCTGGCCTGTGCCGGGATGGGGAGCCACGTGTGCCCCTGGAAGCCTGGGTTCCATGGAAAGCCTCCGTGGGTGCCTGCCGGGAGGACGCAGAGCCGAGGCAGCCCTGTCCCGTAGCTCTCACCCCGGGGGTGCGGTGACAGTGAAAGGGGCAGGGCAGCTCGTGGGCATCACGTGAGAGCAGGAATCGCGCCGGTGACCAGGCCCGCCTCCGGCACCAAGGGCTCGGGGTACGGAAGACAGAGGCCAGGGTGCAGACCATCCATGGAGACAGAGAAAGGGCAGGACCCGCTGCAGGCAGAGCTGGACCCGCTGCGGGCAGAAAACCTGAGGAGGTCTTTCTAACACAGAAACTGGTGCAAAGACCCCGAGACACAGAGGGTGTGGCCGGTGTAGGGGACACGAGGCTTCCATGTGGCTGCAACGGGAAGCGGCATCGGGGCAGGAGGGAGCTGGGAGCCCGCTGTGCCTGAGCCTCGGGAGCGGCTTAGCGGTTCACCATAACCAGCGGTTCACCATAACCAGCGGTTCACCATAACCAGCGGTTCACCACAACCAGCGGTTCACCATAACCAGCGGTTCACCATAACCAGCGGTTCACCATAACCAGCGGTTCACCATAACCAGCAGTTCACCATAACCAGCGGTTCAGCATAACCAGCGGTTCAGTGAGGCGATGGCTTGGTTTGGGGAATAAGAGGCCGCAGCAAGGTAGACACTCTGAAGAAGGAGCAGAAACAGAGGTGCCCACAGGAAGACAAAGCAGGAACCGGTGACCAAGCCCCACAGGCGGGGAGGTGTCTGCAGTGGCATCCAAGGCAAGGCCCGTGAGTCTCGCGATGCCCCACTTCAGCAGACCCTCTCAGAACCACTCGCCGTGACCCACACTCATGAGCACATGTGTTCGAAGCGCCGGGTCCTGTGGTGGGAGAGGTGTGTGTGTGTGTGTGTGTGTGTGCGCGAGGGTGCTAGGGGGGAGGGCAGGATGCAAAGATGATGATAGCTTTCGCACGGCTCCGGGAATTCTCTCTCTGAAGGGGACGTTGGGTAAATAATGGCAACACAGCCTGGTAAGCGCCTTGGGCACAGACGAGGGGGGACTCCATGGGGTTTCTTGAGTGTCCTACAGAGCAGGGGACTGGCGGGCAGAGAGCAGAGCCTGGTGGAAGGGCTGGGCCCACGGCCACGTGCAAACAGGCGGGTTCAGTGACTGCTCACAGAGGGGAACCGGCTGGTCAGGAAGGCGCGGCTGCAATCAGCGTTCACAGAAACGGGGAACAGAGCTTACCCCCATGGCCCGCCAAGCACTCGGGGCGAGAATTTGCCAACACAACGGAGCCAACCATGAGATTTGGGGAAAATTTCTCCCTGAAGATCCCTTAAGGCAATGCAAGGGTCTTCCTCTTTCAAGGGTATAACCTAGGAACTGCCATTGTTGCCACCCTCATGTGATCTGAAGAGTCTGACGGTCATATTAAATAGAAAAGGCAGGTCAGCCACACACATAGCTAGTGCCCCTGACCTTTCCTCCCAGGCTCAGGGCTTTGCTCGTGGACGCGGCCACTAGCACAGCTGGCCGGTGTTTCAGAGCCACTAACACAGCTGGCAGGTGTTTCAGAGCCACCGGCACAGCTGGCCGGGGTTTCAGAGCTGAGTCCGCTGGAAGAGACAGAGAGCCTGGAGGGCCGAGTCCCAAGTCTGACCCAGCCCCTCCTGAGGCTCCCCATCAGCCATGCAGGTGTGGACCGGCGACCACAGCCACCCCGGGGACACAGCTCAAAGGGTGGCAAGAACCGTGCAGAGAAGGAGAGGGGGCAGGAAGCTGACAAGCCCTCTCGTCCCCACTGAATCCCGCTGTGAGTAGGGCTGTTTCTGCCTCCCGTGCAGAGTGCTCTGTGGATCTGCTGTGCGGACCGGGGGCTGAGGAACTGCTGCTAAACCTCTGCACCCCTGCAGGTGGGCTCCTCAGTGAGCTGAGACGAGCCGGGATCCAGGTCCCAGCGGCAGAGGCAGGGGCCGCGTGCCAGCGGCCGGGAGCTGGAGTTGGAGGTGACCTGCTTAACCTCAGGCATGGGACTCAGTGTCTCACCAGGTGACTTAATGAGTTAGCGCATGAAAATGGCAATGTATGTAAATGGTTAGTACAGGTACATGGCTATGTATGTAAATGCTTAATGCAGGTATAGGGCTATGTATGTAAATGAGTTACTGCATGTACATGGCTATGTATGTAAATGAGTTACTGCATGTACATGGCTCTGTATGTAAATGGTTAGTGCATGTACATGGCTATGTATGTAAATGAGTTACTGCATGTACATGGCTATGTATGTAAATGAGTTAGTGCATGTACATGGCTATGTATGTAAATGGTTAATGCATGTACATGGCTATGTATGTAAATGAGTTACTGCATGTACATGGCTATGTATGTAAATGAGTTAGTGCATGTACATGGCTCTGTATATAAATGGTTAGTGGAGGTACATGGCTATGTATGTAAATGAGTTACTGCATGTACATGGCTATGTATGTAAATGAGTTAGTGCATGTACATGGCTATGTATGTAAATGGTTAATGCATGTACATGGCTATGTATGTAAATGAGTTACTGCATGTACATGGCTATGTATGTAAATGAGTTAGTGCATGTACATGGCTATGTATGTAAATGGTTAGTGCATGTACATGGCTATGTATACAAATGAGTTAGTACATGTACATGGCTATGTATGTAAATGGTTAATGCATGTACATAACTATGTATGTAAATGGTTAGTGCAGGTACATGACTATGTATATAAATGGTTAGTGCATGTACATGGCTATATATGTAAATGGTTAGTGCAGGTACATGGCTATGTATGTAAATGGTTAGTGGAGGTACATGGCTATGTATGTAAATGGTTAGTGCAGGTACATGGCTATGTATATAAATGGTTAGTGCATGTACATGGCTATGTATGTAAATGGTTAGTGCAGGTACATGGCTATGTATGTAAATGGTTAGTGCAGATACATGGCTATATATGTAAATGAGTTACTGCATGTACATGGCTATGTATGTAAATGAGTTAGTGCGTGTCTTGTGGACTGAATGTTTGTATCCTTCCCAAAACTCCTATGTTGAAACCTACCCCCCTCAATGTGATGGTATTTGGGGTGCAGCCTGTGGGAGTTGATTAGGTCGTGAAGGTGGGGCCCTCCTGAATGGTATTCGTGCCCTTAAACAGAGCTCCCTCAGCCTTCCACAGTGAGGACCCGGGAACAAGAAAGCTGCCTGGGAACCAGGAAGTGGGTCCTCGCCAGACCCCTGATCAGCCGCCACCTTGATCTTGGGCTTCCGGCCTCTAGACTGCGGGAAATAAACCTTTGCAGGTTAAGCCCCAGTCTATGGAGTTCGGTTACAGCAGCCTGAATGGACTAAGACAGTATGCAAATACAATATATATGCAAATGAGCCTATGTATGTAAGTGTACTGTGTGTATGGTATATGTAAATGAGTTAATGTATGTAAATGAGTTGATTATGTAATGTATTGGTGCGTAAATGAGTTAATGTATACAAAGCACTCAGAAGAGCATTCAACATACAATAATACGTGCTAACTGCTCTTACTAGCTACTGTCCTCATTACATCAGACTAGGAATGCTGTCTCCTTAGCTGGGACTCTACTGTCCACGCCGAGTGAGAATTCCAGAGGACGGTGGAGCGGTTCCCTCCACAGTGGCACAGCGTGGCCCCAGAGATACAGCCCGGGCACGAACGTCTGGGTGTGTGCGTGAGATGACGCCTCCTTTGTCATTCCAGGTTCTCTCTTCTCCCAGGAAGAGAAGCTACACACACCAGAGGGCCGCCCTGTGGCTCCCCCTGTGTCTGCAGTGGCCCAGGCTGCTCCCCACCACTGCCTGCCCGCTGGTGCCCACACCATTGCTTCTCGTTATTCCAAGCTCAGTTGGAATAGCATGGTGGTGTGGGGTTCAGCACCACCCCCATCTGCCTGGGGCCCCTCCTGATATACAGCCACCAGGAGTTGAGAAGGTTCCAGCTCCCTGTCACCGGGCGACGGGCTGGGGCCGCTCTCGCCCCTCCCTGGGGTGCTCTGGTTTCTCCTGAAGGGCAGGGGCCACCCTCTGTTTGTCGCATCTGTGCTGCTGCTACCCACCAGGCCTCCCCTGGGACCAGATGGGTGTGACCTAAGGGCTGTGATGTTCCAGGTGAGACTCCAAGGTCCAGAACTGATTCTCTCCCGAGCACAGAGGGTCTGGGGAGGCTACCTGGGGTCTCGGCACGGGTCTCACCGTCTGAAGAAAACCCTGAGGGACAGGGAGTGGGGGTGCAGTGGGAGGGAGCTGGGTGCTGGAGGCAAGATGCCTTCAGGGGAGACAGCCCACCTGACGGCCAAGTAACAGCCTGAGATGCACTTCAAATTCCCTGGGCAGGGGGGACTGATGGGTTCCCTAGGCGAGGACGGGGTGCAGGGGAGCTGATGGCTTGCATCCCCGCTTTCCCAGAAAAGCCATGACCTACAGAACCTCCACGAAGCCAGTGAGATGCTGTGAACTCCTGTGCCCGTGGAAGTAGCACAAAACCCAAGACCCCTCTGTTTCTTCTCGTGTAACAACAACAGACGGTAATAAAGCCAATTAACATCCGGCCATCTCGGAGCTTAAGACAAATATCATGGCGGAACTGAAAGGAAGTAGTGTGGGCAACCTCCTGTTCTCTCCGGGAAGAAATCGAACAGCCAGGCCTGGTGCGCGGCGCATGCCCAGCTCACATGCCTCTGCCCTCCCCGGGAAGGGGAGGCTGCGTCTCGGGGGGCCTCAGGCCTTGAGGGGGTAACAGTACTCAGTGGTCTCCGTGGGCAGAAGTGAGTGAGGGTCTGTGTCCACAGGATCCACACCGACCCGGTGGGTGTCCCAGCACCGCCCTCAGCTCACAGTCTGCAGGGGATGCGTGGTACGTGCAGGAGGGGGTAGGGAGCCGGGGACATGGGAACCGAGCCTGGAGGGGGAGCCACGATTTTCCAGGCCCACGTGTCGGAGAGATGAGCGCTGCGGCAGAGGCGAGGGCAGAGGAGCAGGAGGGAGGCGGGGAGGCCTGGTGCTCCAGGGGCACACGAAGGGCATCAGAACTCCTGTCGGAGCCAACATGTCAAGGGCACTGACTGCCAAAAGGAGTCAACCCTAAGAAAAACCAAAGCCCCGGCAACTCTCCGTCCATCGGGCAGGGAAACCGGAATTCCTTATGTGGATGTCAACGCGAGGAGCTGTGAGGACACGCGGCGTTGACATCCACGTAAGGAATTCCGGCTTCCCTGCCACGGGACGGTGTGGTGTGAATGCCACGGGATGGTGTGGTGTGAATGCCACGGGATGGTGCGGTATAAATGCCATGGGATGGTGCGGTGTGAATGCTGCAGGATGCTGCAGTGCCCTCAGCCAAAGGGAGGAAACTCTCCAGGAAGCCAATTATCGTGCACAAATTGCAGCCGTGTCTGCCCTGAGAATCAGAGTGATGATGATGATGATGGTGTTCTCAGTTTGCACTGTCCACCTCAACAATGGCTTTTACCTCCTTCCAATGGCAATTTCTGGGATCCTTGAGGACAGAGACTATTTTGAACTCCTTCGCGCATCCCAAAGTAGCCAGCCTACAGCAGGTGTACAATACATGCCTTATGCACGAATCGATGGACAGACAGATGGATGGGTGGATGATGGTAAATGTGTGCGGAGAGTAACTCTGCTACACTCTGTGTTCTCATGTCTTTCGGTCCAGAGAGCTTTATCTGGCTGGCATTTGGCTAAGCATTTGTGGAGTATGAAAGCAAAGAAACCAAGGTCCCCGCCCTCAAGACTCAGGGGAGAAGAAAAACTGCACCCACAAAACATGACAGCAATGCTGCGTGAAGCAGTAAGGGGGTCATGGGAGAATCGGTTCTGCATCGTACAAACATCGGAGAAGCGAGGGAGCTGGTTTGGGCAGATATGGCATGTGGACACAAGTGGGCATTGAGGCAGATCTGGAAGAGCGGGGGGTGTGGGCAGGGGATACTGTGGCCCATGATGAGAGGCCAGCCAAAACCTTCTTGGGAATTGATTTGCCTTCACTGCTTTGCTTACTACATGGAAACATGATGCCACAACAGGGATTCACCGCAGGACAGCGTTAGTACGAGGGCTAAAACAACACAGCGACAAACGGTAAGACAACACGGGGACAACGGCCAGCTCTACGGCAGCCCCGGCGCGCTGCCCACCGCCTGACAAATGCAGCCAGGCCATGTGCTCACGGCTTTTCTGACACCAGCAATATACACAGGAAGTGTGCAGCGTGACAGTGTCGTGTGTATGTGTCCAGAACTGGGGTCCCTGTTCCTGCTCGACCACGGACCAGGGATGATTTGGGGAGATGCCTGAAACCTCTTTCAGCTTCTTCATATGTCAAATGGGGGTGATTGCAACAGACCCTCCCCACAGGGCGGTAAAGAGGGTTTAACAGGATGATACTTGTGATGCACTCAGACCAGTGCCTGGCACCGGAAAGGGTGCCTAATTACTATGATCTCTTAATACATAAGATCATAGTGTGTGTGTGTGTGTGTGTGTGTGTGTGTATTAGAGGCCGGTGCATGAATTCGTGCATAGGTGGGGTCTCGCCAGCCTGGACAGGGGCAAGGGAGGGACATGGGCGATTGGCCAGCCTCCCTGCTGGTCGAACTCCTGGTCGAGGGGACAATTTGCATATTAGCCTTTTATCATATAGCATGTGTTTAATTCGTTTAATTAGTTCCGTAACCTTGAGGCATGGGAAACTATGAGATGCTCGAGTAGCGGTAAACTGGTGGGTCATGTGCAGCCGGCTGATCCTCGCGATTACTCCTATCTCAACTGTTGTTCATATTTCAAAGCAAAAGTTGCTCACTCAAAGGCTCGTATCTCAAAAATCTCATATGTTAGGGCACTCCTATCTCAAGGTACCACTGTACACTGAGTGGCCAGATGATTATGCGTTGAGAGATCATCATCATCATCTGGCCACTCAGTGTATGCGGTATAACCTACAAAAACACAGGGTCTCGCCATCCACTCGGGAAAGCTGTGCCACCTCTGAGAACTCTTTTGCCCTCTCTGAGTCTCAGTGCCCTCATCTTTCAGCAGGGCCTCGCACTCCCTCTGCCTCCCAATGCCCACCTCTCCGGTGTGTATGAAAGACCCAGGGAGACGATACAGGTGAACGGGGGTGTGAGCAGCAAGGCCTTTATAGGAATGAGGCATCATCAGAGCAGTAGAGGAGACGCAGGTCCTGGTCCCTCTATCCATTCACTCCCCTGGTGTGATGGTTAAGTTTATGTGTCTATCTGGCTCGGTCCAGGTCCCCCAATATTTGGTCAAGTATAATCTAGATGTTTCTGTGAAGGTGGTTTTTGTTTGTTTTTTTAGATACAATTATCATTGAAAGCAATAGACTTTGAGGGAAGCAGATTACCCTCTGTAATCTGGGGGGCCTCGTCTAACCAGTTGAGGTCTTAGTAAAAAACAAAAGACTGGCCTGGAAGAAGAGGAAACTGTGTCAGCAGCTGCCTTTGTACTTGAGTTGTAACCCTCCCCTGGGGCCCCCTGTGCTGGCTCACCCTGCGGAGTCTGGATTTGCCAGCCTCCATGATTGTCTTCCCTCTCTCTTCCCACCCCATCCCGGCACCCCCAAGCCTTTCCAGGACCATGCCCAACCCCCAGAAACTCCTCCATCAGGACCAGCTGAACCAAGCTCACTACAGAGTCTCAATCTTCTGCCTTCCTCCCCAACCTGAACTGCCGCCGGTCTTCAGACACAGACACAGACACGGTCTCAAATGCAGGACAGGTAGTGGTGTTCTAGGGTTAGGGTGTGTGTGTGGGAGGGTGTTAAGCATGTACTGCAGGGCCCTGGTGGTCACCTGGGCCACCGGGGATGGGGCAGATGAACACACCTCTCCACACAGCCGGTGGCAGGCCCCTGTGAGCTCACACAACTGAAGAAGAGAACAGAACTTGCCAACCCAGAAAGCTTGAGCAGGGAAACAGAGGCCAGATTTATCATCACGGGCTTGTTTCAGCAAGAAAAAGACCCCTGGTAAGCTACAGCTGGTAGTGCCCATGAAAAGAACCCACCAAGTGCTCACTGTTGGTGGCAAAGAGATCGCAACCAAACTACATGTGGACAAAACTTCTGAGTAGTTGGCTGTGGCATGCGGCATGGAGCCGGTACAGAGAACAGGCGGGGGAAACTAAAGAACGTTTGTCTCTGGCACTAGCAACTGCTCTAATGGTTCTATTTCTGGTTCTTTTATCTGGAAAGCCAACTACTCTCATCCAATGCTGGGGTTCTGAGGTCAGCGTTGTGGACTGCGTGACTGTGTCCCTCTCAAAGGCATATGTGGAAACTCTAACCCCCAGAGTGACGGCACTAGGAGAGGAGGATGCTGGGAGATAATTAGGTCAGGAGGGTGGTGCCCGTACGCTGGGGTTAGTGCCCTGACAAGAAGAGATGAGGAAGCTGGCTTTCTCTCTCTCTTCCTCTCTACTCCTTTCCCCTCCCCATCTCTCCTCTCTACTATGTGAGGTGCAGCAAGAAGATGACCATGCTCCAACCAGGAAGAGATCCTTCACCAGGCACCAGGTCTGCCATCACCTTGACCTTAAATGTCGCAGTCTCCAGAACTGTGAGAAATATGTTTCTGTCACTCCAGTCACATGATCCATGGTATTTTTGTTATAGCAGCTGGAGCAGACTAAGACAGTCGTACAGATCAGAACTGGGGGACTTGTAAAGCAATTTAAGCGAACACAGAGGACTTGCATTATGGATCTGAGCAGCTAGAGCAGCGGTTCTCAACCTGTGGGTCGCAACCCCTTTGGAGGTCGAATGATCCTTTCAGAGGGGTCGCCTAAGACCATTGGAAAATGCAGATATTTACATCATGATGCATCACAGTAGCAAAATTTCATGGTTGGGGGTCACCACCACATGAGGAACTGTATGCAAAGGTCGTGGCCTTAGGAAGGTTGAGAACCACTGAGCTAGAGGATTTTTAAATCAGAAACCATTCATCAATCTAAAGAAAATTATATTTTGCTTTTAACGGGGTATCAGAATGACTCCCCTCCATAATGATACAGTTCAGTTCCACGAAGCATGAGAAAGGAATTCACAGGTTTTGTTATACAAGCCATTCGCTAGGCAAGAGGAGCATTTTCTAATGTGAGGCACAAAGGAAAACTTTCTAATTAACTCAGCATTTTGGACTCACCATTCTTTATAAAAGTGACTATCAATCCCATTTTAACAGGATAATTACTGCAAATCATGATTAACTTCCCTTTCAGCCATTAGCCAGAGAAAGACACAGGAAGATAAGATGCTAGAAATGTTAGCCTAAAATACACCTGCCATTTCTCTTCTCTTGGTATCAGTAATTGTCTAATTGTGCTGAGCTGACTAAAATGTGGGGTGGTTTTTTTTTTTTTTTTTTTGGACAAAGAATGATCCAAAGCCATATTCTGGCATTATAATCCATCTTATTGCCCTTTGGCTAATTGAGAAAGTGGCATTTATTCCAGAGAGAATTCCCTCATTTTATCTCATGTTTTCATTCCATAATTCAGGATGCTAATTAGGGATTACAGGTGTTCTGGGAGGCCCCAGACCTATCCTCC
>PVJN01060103.1:0-11667 GCA_004026805.1 Lasiurus borealis
AGACACCCCTGCCCTGTGCATGAATTTCATGCACCAGGCCACCAGTATCTATATCAATAAAAGGGCAATATGCTAATTAGACCAGAGACCTTCTGGAAAAGCCACAGGGATTTGGTCTAAACTGGCAGTCAGACATCCCCAAAGGGTCCCAGATTGGAGAGGGTGCAGGCCAGGCTGAGGGACACCGCCACTCCAAGCCCAAATTTTGTGCACTGGGCCACTAATATTTATATAAACACACACTTCCTTCTTTCCTCTCTCCCCTTGGTGCAGCACACCAAGGATACAGGATCTTCCTGTTGTGGGGGTGCACATCCCCTATAGCCCACATGATTTGTGGCTTATGACCATGTGGGCCTCTATACATGGACTAATAGATTTTAATTAGCTTTGATGCTAACCTACTTCTGACCATAACATGAAAAGGAAGGTTTAGACCCTGGGCTGTTCCTGGAACCCCACCTACACCTTTTCCAGGACTGGCTCCTTCCAATAAACTTGGATCCCACTAACTATTTTTGTCTGAGACTTCATTCTTCACTTTTGCTGACATCCTACATTTTGGTTTCATAGGGAAGACAGGAGAAATTACATGAAACAAGAAAGAGCTGTTTCCTCATATTGAGATATTAATCCTCTCCATTTATTACAACTGATAATGCTCTTATTTTCCTTTTTCAGTATGTTCCACTTTATTTCACTCTTTCTCCCTATCACATTCATGTACTCACTTCCATCTCCAGTACACACACACACTGTTCCATGGGAAATATTGGTCAAAAGTAAGAAAAGTATAATGAATACATGTTTTCTTTGGCTATTTATATTTAACTCAAAAATTTTTAAGGGACTGTTTCCTTTTCTTCTTGTCTTATGTCCCTTTCATGAAATCAACATACCTTTAAAATAAAACAGCCTAGAATAAGGCTGAGTTCTGAATTTTTAACTCACTATTTTTGGTAAAAAAAAATATTTATATATATAGTAATAATTATTGAAATATGCATGCCTGGAATAGGAAGAGATTAAAAGTGGATAGAGAAGAGTTGAAGAGACATACAGTGGTACCTTTAGATACGAGTTTAATTCGTTCCTTAACCTTGCTCACATATAAAGTTGCTCATATCACAAAGCAAATTTCCCCCATTGAAATCAATTGAATTGTTAATCCTTTCAAGCCCCCCAAAAGCCACCCCAGTTGTTCTTGTTACGTGTTTTTGAATAAGAAAAATGTATTTATACATGACAAATATTGTATAAAAACATAATAAGAGAGAATGTAAAGGAATAAACTGGTTTTATAAAGTATATTTACCTACTCGCTACACTCTTAATGCTACAGTTTATGTAACTAAACTGAATGTAACTTAACTAAACTTCACTGAACTTAATTGCTACTGGTCTTTGCATTTTTTGGCTGATTTCAAAAAAAAAGTGTCCAACGAGGTTTGCCTCTTCCTCCCTTTCAGAATGTTTCTGAAATGGGGGAGGCAAGTTTCATTGAACAGCTCCAATGTACGACCAGTAGCAACTTTTTTGGAGTGTTTCTTTCCCACGAAGTGTGACACCCTCTCCACATTCCTAAGATCTCCTTTATCTCACTTGTAGAGATCTCTTCCACCTTTGGCTCCTTCTTGAAACCAATTTCTTGGAGAACCTCCGATGTTGCTGAGAGTACAACTCTTGTAACTCCTCCATGGTGAGTTCCAGAGAGTGCTCCTCGATGAGCTCATTCACGTCTCTCTCATCTACCTCTAGGCCCATGGATTTTCCCAGAGACACTATCTCCTCCTCCACTGGTACCTCGGGTTCGAATCCTTCAAAGGTCCTTTCAGCTACAGCCTCAGGCCACAACTTCTTCCATGCAGAGGTCAAAGTCCTCATTGTAATACCCAGACAGGTCTTATGAATAATTCTAAGGCATATCCCGATGTTAAAGTGGTTCTTCCAGAACTCTCAAAGGGTGAGATTTGTGTTCTCCATCACCTCAAAGCAGCACCAGCACAGGTGCTTGATGTACAGCTTTTGAAAATTAGAAATCACCTCCTAATCCATGGGCTGCAGGATAGGAGTGGTGTGGGGAGGTAGGTAGACAACCTTTATAAACTTGAACTCTTCGAGGAGTTCATCTTTGAGGTTCGCTGGGTGAGCAGGAGCATTGTTGAGAATGAGGAGGGCTTGCGTGGTGAGGTTGTTTTCTTGTAGATATTTCTTAACAGAAGGGCCAAAAACCAGGCTTATCCACTCCACAAAGAACTGCCTGGTGACTCATGCCTTCGGGTTTGCCCTCCACATAACTTGCAGTTTATCTTTTAAAATCTTATGTGACTTAAAGACTCTGGGGTTTTTCGAATGGTATAGGAGCAGAGGCTTGATCTTGCAGTGGCCACTCACATTGGTGCACAATGCGAGAGTTAGCCTATCCTTCATGGGTTTGTGGCCTGGCATCGCCTTCCCCTCTGCTGTTATATAAATCCTACTCGGCATCTTCTTCCAGAAAAGCCCTATCTCCTCACAGTTGAAGACTTGCTGGGGGATATATCTTTTGGCTTCTATCTGTTCAGAAAAAGTTTTGAGGTAATCCTCAGCTGCCTTCACATCCGAACTTGCTGTCTCACCATGCCTGACGATGGAGTGAATGCCGGACCTTTTCCTGAAGTTATCAAACCAGCCTCTACTGGCTTTAAATGAGTCTTTCAATGCATTGTCCCTGGAAGTGAGTGGAGTCTGCTCCAGCAAATGACCGTAAATCGCTCGCGCCTTCTCGCATATGATGCCCTGTGTTAATGTATCTCCTTTAAGCTGCTTCTCCGTCACCCACACCATCAGTAGATTCTCCATCTTTACATGGAGAGAGCTAGGGAGCTTAGAAATTATTGTAACGCCCTTAGCTGGCATCATACCCTTTATGGACTCCTTCTGTTTAAGCACAGTGCATAACGTTTAAGTACTATGCCTGTACTGCCTCGCCAAGTCAGCCACTCGCATACCTTGCTCATATCTTTCTATGATTTCACGCTTTAATTCAATAGCCATCATCTTCTTCTGAGCACTGACCTTTCCACTCGCTTTCTTTGGACCCATGGTTATAAAAAGAAATGTGATAAAGTATGTAAATGCACAAAAGATGCTTCAACAGCGAGGTAAACAAGTACACTGACTGAGGTGTGGGAAACTATGAGATGCTCCAGTTGTGGTAAACTGGTGGTAAACTAGTAGGTTGTGTGCAGCCGGCCGATCCGCGCAATTACTCGTATCTCAAGTGTTGCTCGTATTTCAAAGCAAAAAATCGCTCTCTCAATGGCTCATATCTCAAAAATCTCCTATGTTAGGGCGCTCATATCTCGAGGTACCACTGTATATATAGAAATACAATACAATAATGTACTGTTGATTTTATTACAAAGTAAAATAAAATAAATCTGTTTTTAGATTCTATGTACAAGAACATATAATATTTGTATAGGAGAAAAATTGCATATTGAATATTTACAAAGTCTATTTAGAATGTTTTCTTTCATGTGGTGTCTATTTCTTTAATTTCTGTTTTGATAAAAAACCTTTTACAAAATGCTGTGTGCCATGTATTATTTATAAAATAAAAGCCTAAGCATCCATGACAGTGGAATGAGCAGAACAATCAGTTGCTATGATGTACACTGACCACCAGGGGGCAGACGCTCAATGCAGGAGCTGCTCCTGGTGGTCAGTGAACTCCCACAGGGGAGCAGTACTCAGGCTCATGGATGGTGAGTGCAGCAGAAGTGGTGGGAGCCTCTCCCACCTCCATGGTAGTGCTAAAAAGCAAGCAGCAAGCCAAGCAGTAAAGAGGAGTGAGCAGAGCAGGCAGGTAGTAAAGAGGAAGGGGTCCCGGACTGTGAGAGGGATTTCCGACTGCCAGCTTAGGCCCACTCCCGTGAAGATGGACATTTGCTGAGGGGTCCTGGACTGCAAGAGGGTGCAGGCCGGGCTGCAGGGACCCACCTTCCCCAATGTATGAATTTCATGCACCGGGCCTCTAGTGTTATATAGTTTGGTAGCATGGATTTTCAGAGAAGCAGATGATAAGACATGATTAAGGGTAATGGATCTATTGTGGGACATGCATCAGAAGGGTAAAAGGTTAGAGTAAGACAGATAGTTTATCGTGTGTGTGTGTGTGTGTGTGTGTGTGTGTGTGTGTGTGTTTTCAGAGTGCAATGCAGGTCAGACACTATGGGTTAGAAAGGAAAAAAGGAAGAAGGAAGCTTGGGTATGAAGGATCTTACACTGCAGCACAGTTCTAAGAAACGTTTGGGCAGGTCCATGGGAGTCCCCTGGGAAAGGCCTTCACTGGAGTCCTAACTTCTCTCAGGAGTGAGCTTACCTTGGCTTGGCCCCTTGCCTTTCTTAGCCATTGTCCAGAGCAGCTCTTAGGAAGCATCGGCTCACACAGATGTGTGCACTAGGAGGGCCGTAGCTGCAGTGGGGCTTTGGTCAATTATTCTCCTTATTGAGCAGAGCTGAGTGGTGCATTTCTTGGGTCTGTTTTAGTTTCTCTTATAACAGCTTTCTGAGGTAGAAATCCTCCCTTTACAGAAAAGGAACTGGAGGTTCAGAGGCATTAAGTAATTTTTCTCCAATCTCAGGTAAGTAGGTGGTATGGATGGAAATCAAAAACAGATTTTTCTGACCTTTGAGTTGGAGCTCTTTGCACTTCTTTCTTATTGTTAGAAAAGCAGACATAGAAATGAGATCAGTATCATTATACTTATCCCATGTGATGACTAAGACTATGGTGGAAAAGAGACAGTGTTCCTACAGTTATTGAAAAATACTGTGGCAGTGTTCAGAGGGCTTGTCACATGGTATGTTGTCCAGAATGCCTTGGCTTGCTTCTTTGTCTCAATTTAGCACAGCTAATTACCAATTACATTGAGGAAACTGAAACAGCTAACCAAAATACTTAGAAAAATATTAATGATTTTTAAAAAAATATTCTTTATTGATTTCAGAGAGGAAGAAAGAGAGAAACATCAATGATGAGAGAGAGACACTGATTGGTTGCCTCTTGCACAAACCCCAACTGGGACCAAGCCCGCAACCCCAGCATGTATCTTTAACCAGGAATTGAACTGTAACCTCCTGATTCATAGGTTGACGCTCAACCACTGAGGCATGCCAGCTGGACTATATTGATTTTTTATGTGTGTATTTAATTGTATTTGTGTACATAGATAGAATTTACATTTTGTATTCAAACAGAGTATGTATAGTAGATATGATATATTAAATAGCAAGTGTTCCCCTCTGAGGAATGGGTTAGTTCCTTTTAAGTAACATGATATGTTGTAGGAGATAGAAAGATAATAATAATAACTTATGAGTAATAATTTTACCATGTCAAACACTGTTCTAAATCATTGCAGCCATTACATTCACTTAATCCTAACTACTATCCTATGATACATATGTTTTTATTCCCACTTTATAGAAGAAACTGAAAGGTTCAGAATTCTTATAATATGCTCAAGATCTTGTAATATGTTAGAGTCAAGATTTGAACCCCGATAGAGGGTCTTTTTGATTAATGAGAAAACTCTTGCAAACAATACTCAGCTCAACATATTGATTTCTGTTGTATTTAACCATAATTCCTTAAATCTATCTCATATATTTCGTGTAGTGGAGACAGAAAAAAGGAAGTTCAATTTTTCTGCAAAAACTATAGGAAACCCTCTTAATAAAGTCACACCTTCTGCAGATTCTTGCTGCCTAGACTTTTTTTCCCCCTATTAGTAATTAGGAACAGAAATAACAAGAGCAGTGAACACATTTTTGCTGAATTCAGGGGGGTTGAGCCAGGAAGTGTTTTCTTAAATTGCTGAATGTTAACAAGTTGTAGACACAGAAAGTGACAGCTCCCTCAGAAAACCAGTGCTGAAGCAGGATGAGTCCTGCCTAGCACGTTTCCTGTGGCAGGCAGAAAGGAGAGATGGAAGATTCACAGGAGAAAGGCAGGGACAAAAGAAGAAAAAATGGTCCAGTAAGCTGTTGGAGAGGAGAGCTCCATGTCCTTTCTGGGGATGGGCCATTAAAACAACGAGAAGCCCAATCACCCTAAAAGCTCAGTAACTGTTAAAAATTAAATAGGAAAAAAAAATCTCACTTTTACAAATGATGCAATGCAATGTTTAGAACTCCAATTTGATGAACATTGCTTAGCATTTAGTAGATTCTATTTGGTATATATGACTTTACCTGATTATCTCTACAAAGTCATTTGATAGACAATATTTTTCCATTATCTGCTCTCTTGTTTATAGGTAATGAAAATAAGGCCTTGAGAATTTATTTTATTTCCTCGGATCAAATAATCTACTTACTAATGGAATTGGAATTAAAATCATTATTCTCCAACTAAGGTCTTATAGAAACTTAAGTTTCCACTGGGCTAACTTTTCTCAGAAGCTTAAATTCAATGAAGTTTCCAGAAAGTAAGAACTAGTTGGCTGTTCTGTACATTATTCTGATTCAGTGGAAACTTATCTAATTTATAACTGGAGTTTGGGTGACCAGCTGCAGCTTTCGGATGAAGGATTTTCATGCCCTAAACCCACTAGCTAGCTTTCCATGAAAACTTTAGTTCTGAATTTGGAAAATGATTATCTTCCTGAAATATTCCTGTACAAATTGTTGGCAGCTTGTTGCCCTGGGCTTTCAGAATAACCTACAACCCACGTGACACCTGTGCTCTTGATTCTATTGGACATTCTTAAAAATAAGTTATCTTAGTGTCATTCCTGTAACATGTCAAACTTCTATGGAAATAAGTATAGGAGGAACAAAGCAATGTTGCTTTTATTTGTGCTTAGACAACCAACTTGGTCTAATAAAAGGATTAAATAAAGCTACTTTAAGCCACAGAGAAATAAACAATGATACAATCAAAGTTAGTTTTGAGATGACATCATTTATTAACTTATATCTGATGATGGGGAAGTACTTGCTCTTAGGCCTTACATATAACAATAGTCTCTTCTGTCCTGTAATATATCTTCAGGGTCCTGTGGGCTGGCAATTAATACAATCATGTTGTTGCCTTTGGCTCTGCTATTTTCAGTGTCACTCCATCATGCATTTTTCTAGCATTTTTAGCAGTGTCTCACATTTGACAGTTATTCACTTGGTGCAGGGCAATGAAGTCCCAGGTGGTGTGGGAGAAATAAAGTGATCTTTCTAAACTTGTCTAAAACTACCAAACTCGGATTTTTCTATATAAAGTTAGTCATGTAGTATACTATTCCTAAAACTAATATATGCCTTAAGATTTATAGAGCGACTTACATTTCAAGATACATTGATATTTTTCATCTTTATAGCAACTTCATAAGATGCACGGATTATTCTCAATATTTTTAGAGAAGGAAATAGAAGTGCTGCAAAATTAATTTGCAGCAAACCACACAGTTCCTAAGTGGCAATGTTAGAACTTGAGCCAGATGTTTTTTCTTGCTTCTATACCATATGTTTTCATAATAATTTTTGAATGAGTCATGTATCATCTACCTTACCTCTAATAATAACTCTGAACACATTTTCTACCTCAGTGGTCTACTAGACAGAGTTACAATTCCATGACCTGATTTCTACTAATATTTGCTTGTTTTTTTCTTAACTTATTTTAAGTGCTTGACCAAACATCCTCACTTGTGGGCCTTTATCTGTTCTTTGACTCACAAGTTTTAAAATAAAAATTTGTTAGATTTCTGGAAATGTATATATATATATACATAGTAATTACTCCTAAAATAGAAAATATAATCTAGACCATGGTTTTCCTTTCACTTAATATATCAGAGAGCATAAAGTATTTTTATATAAAGAAAACTTACTAATTTGATTTCTAATCTTGATTACTTTCCCTTTATTAAAGCTCTAAAATTTTTGTTTTATTTGGAATGAAATGCATTTTTCTTTTTTCTTTCCAAAAAAGCATTTATAAATACTCTTTCTTATGTATATATTTGAAGTTAATCTAACAAAGTACCAGAGTTCTAAAGCTACCTTGCTTCAATGAATAGATAAGGATGAGGTGAAACTGGCCCATCAATTGCCGGTATGTAAATGATTTCCAGAGTGCTTGGACACTTGAGAATGGTCCTTACATTCTTTTCAGTCATTTCAATCTTCCCTAGGCAAGTATTCATTTCCTACCAACCGTTTCAGTATAGATGCACCAAAATTAAGGTCATTTTATTACAGTTTCATAAATGCCCTAAATGAATTATTGTGAAATGTCAGTGAAACTCTAATTAATAAAAGTATACAGTCATTACTAAAGATAAATATCAACCTAGCTGTACCTTTCTATCCTAACTTATACCACTTGGTTTTAGAATGTCACGGCTTAGTAACAATAACTTTGCAGACATTGTACAAATTATATATACTTTTAAAAATAATACCACTGTAACTATATAAACATAATAACATGATTTTCACCAAAACCGGTTTGGTGAAAGCTGCAGCTGGTCACTCAGTGGATGGAGCATCTGCCTGCGGACTAAAAGGTCCCATCCCCAATAGGGGGCGTGCAGGAGGCAGCTGATCGATGTCTCTCTCTCATCAATGTTTCTAATTCTCTATCCCTCTTTTCCTCTCTGTAAGAAATCAATAAAATATATTTAAAAAATAACATGATTTTCAAAGGAGCTTACCAAATATGGATAGATACTTCTACTAATATAATTGGTATAGGGTTAATATGACATAGTGGGCCAACCACAGGCTTAGAATAAAAATGATCCAGAGTTAAGTCTTAAGGTATCCTTTGAACAATTCACTAAATCTTCTCAAACCTGAGTGCCTTCATCTGAAACAGTTAGTGAAAGCAAAGTCTATTGCGAGTTAGAGGGAGTGGACCAAAAGTATGGAGGGGGCCAAAAGTAGGTTGCCAGTTCTAGCTATTGAAAAAGAATTCTTCCTTAGCAACAACCATAAATTTTAAAGCTTACATCTGTTGCCTATAAATCCTTCCCACCCAGTGGGGATGCCCTGGCAACTCCAACCAGCAGGGTTCAATTCTAGGTTATTTTGTTTTTCTCTGCAGTTTTTCTGGAGCAGGGTACAGTCAGCATACTGCATCCTATCCATAACTGTAAGGTCCTGTTATTCTAGTACTGCCCGCATTTTTCTTCCTCTCCCAGGGTCCCATCCCTGACTACCTAGCCCTCTTCTATCTCCTCAATAGCAACTGTCATTCTTCCAAGAAGTGTATTGTTCTAAATTGCTTGGGCATCTATCATTGACTGTATGAAATTACATACTTAAGGATACTTTTTAATAATACTCAGAAGATTTGGCAAATATCTTTGCAAGTGCTATCTCATACAGTGCTCTCCAATGAGTTGACTAATGAGTTTGCCGACCACTGCTCTAGACCATAGTTTTTCCACTAAAACAACTCAATAATGTTACTGTAACTAATTTGTTTATATAAATGTTTTGTGGCTAAAATCACTGTTATCATTAGATAAAATATACATTTTTGGGGGGGAGTAATTGCTATATGGACCTATGAGTGTCACCTTAACAGTTTTTCAGGTGTTAAAATAATGCACAAATTATTCAATTCAAAGTGAATAACAACATTATCTCTGAAATGAGAACATGGCCAAAACAGGTTTGGCTCAGTGGATAGAGCGTCGGCCTGCAGACTGAAAGGTCCCAGGTTCAATTCTGGTCAAGGGCATGTACCTTGCTTGTAGGCACATTCCCCAGTAGGGGGCATGCAGGAGGCGGCTGGTCAATGTCTCTCTCTAATTGATGTTTCTAACTATCCCTTCCCCTTCCTCTCTGTAAAAAATCAATAAAATATATATTTTTAAAAAATAATAAATGAAATGAGAACATAAGTAATGAAGGGACTTTAAGCCTTTGAACTCTAATTTTTTCTAATGGAAAAAATAAAAAGATGGAAGTCAAGTATTTTGAAAGTAGAACAAAATTTTAAACAAAGGAGATTCAAATTGAAGTTGGTGAAAGCACTTCCTGTTCTCTGCACTTCTGGCAGGCAGCTAGTAAAGAAATTCATGGATAAACAAATTGAACATTCAAAGAATATAGGATTTTATAATATTCTTAAAATTATAAGGTCAAGTCAGATTAATTATCACAGAAATGGAAAAAGAAAATGCAACATATTCATAAAATCATGATGTTATTGCTAAATTACCAAGAAATATATATCTTTTGACAAGTGATAAACTTATTTATTGTAGTGAGCAAATAAAAATAAACATTAATACAGGGATCCATAACACTAAGCATGCACTGAAGTAATTTGTTCAAAGGTTATTTTAAGGTGTTACCTATCTATCTCTATCTATCTATCTATCTATCTATCTATCTATCTATCTATATAAGGCTAATTTGCAAAGTGTCCCTGCAAGAGTTTAACAGTTAGACCCAGCTGCCCTGATTGCCAGCCAGCTCTTAGGGATCCTACCTATGCATGAAATTTGTGCACTGGGACTCTAATATAATATATTGATGCAAAGTGATAAATTTTAATTGAGCAATTTAAAATCATATATTTTAATGTTCTGGTCCTATTTCTCACCTTACTGTGGATATTATTTAAATCTGCTTTCTATTTTACTTGAGACCTAAACCATTTTTATCATAAAATAATGATATAAAAAAATACAAATCTTTTTGTCATCAACAATCTAAAACAACTCATTTAAAATCAGTGAATATATGGATTAATTCTCCTGATCAATGCTTTATTTCATTTCCAGATATCTTCCTCTCAAATATTTTGAACTTGCTGTGCATCTCATCATTTAATGAATTTGTTTTTAAATTATATTTTCACATATGTACATATATTTATAAGCAATATCTTATCCAATAAAAGAGTTATATGCAAATAACCATACCTCCACTATACCAACAAGCCATGCCCACCAGCCAAACAGAAAGAGTATGCAAATTAACCCAACCAAGATAGCTACAGCCACAGAGAGAGCAGGAAGGGAGGCTTGGGTTGTCCCTGGCTATGCAGGAAGCCAAGCCTTCCTCAAACCCTGGCTTAAAGCAACAAAGTTTCAATGACTGTGGGAGCAGAAGGCTTGGCTCCACTCCAGGCTACAAAGTTTCAATTGTAGAAGATAAGTAAATCCCAGATATCAGAGCCTTGGCTTTGTTCTCCGGTGGAGTATGACTGGCCTGCAAACCACCACAGGCCCCTCGCACAGGCTAACCCACACCCCAAGGGAACACCCACCCTGATCCAGGACACTCTTCAGGGAAAACCAGCTGGCCCCACCTATGCACCAGGCCTCTATCCTATCTAATAAAAGAGTAATATGCAGATTGGCCAGCACTCCAACACACAAGATAACTGCCCCCATGTGGTCAAAAGATCCTACTCCCATGTGGACACAAGATGGCCACCACAAGATGGGGAAAGCATTTGGGAGGGACCAGGTCTGCAAGGGAGGGCAGCTGAGGGTGATCAAGCCTGCAGTGGAGGGCAGTTAGGGGTGACCAGGCCCACAGGGGAGGGCAGTTAGGTGCAAACAGGCTGGCAGGAGAGCAGTTAGGTATCAATCAGGTTGGCAGGGGAGTGGTTAGGGGGTGATCAGGCTGGCAGGCAGAAGCGGTTAGGGGCAATCAGGA
>PVJN01060104.1:0-11667 GCA_004026805.1 Lasiurus borealis
GAGCTCCGGTCCATGAGGAAATGATCTCCTGGAGAGAGTTTCTGTCCCCCCCCCCCGCTTTATCTGTGACTGCGGGGCGGTGATAAAGCTGTTGCCTGTCTTTCTGGGCGGGTGACAAGCAGTCTCACACAGCGACCCGTGTTCTAGCTGTTACCGAGCAGAGATAAGTTGGCCTGGGACTATGGGGACAAGCAGGAGGGATCTTCCCGTGACTCCATACTTCTGCACAACGCTTTATGATCTAGCACATCTCTTCTCATGCTCTGTCCACCCAGGACTCACAAAACCCAGTGGAGGGGGTATGTCCGTCGCCTAACATTTAGGAATGAATAAAGTGAGGTACACACTCAGTGTGAATCATTGGCTTAGTAAGAAAAAGAGAGAGGCCCTGGATGCTTTGGATCGGATGGTTGGGTGCCGTCGTATACACCGAAAGGTTGCTGGTTAGACGTGGTCTAGGCACATACCCGGGTTGTGGACTTGATCTCCAGTAGGAATCGTGCACTAGGTAGCCCATCAATCTTCTCTCTCTCTCTCTCTCTCTCTCTCTCTCTCTCTCTCTCTCTCTCTCTCAGTCAATAAAATATTAAAAGAAAAAGAGAGGGAATAAGAACCAAGATATTCTCTCAGGCCAGTGCTCCGTCTAAAAATCATTGAAGCTATTTTAGGTTTTATTGTTGAGACCTGCCATTAACGCAACTCGGTCTGGGGGTTAAATATGAAAAATAAGTTTTCCCTTGGGAAGCAATAGTTGCCTGCTTGGGGGAGGCAGGCAGAACTGGCCATTGTCCGTGGCAGGATGTACTCTGACCACTCCCTTTTTTAATTAGCGGGTCTTTTCCTCGAGTTCATATTGGAATAACCAACTGAGTCTAAAAACACTGAAGCCGGGTTTTACTTTAAGAGAGATTCTGATATCATTGGTGTGGATGTCAGGAATGAAAGGGGAAATTCCTAATATCTCCTGGTAATACTCCTCTTGGCCACTAGAGGCGCTGTCTCAGGAAAGTTGAAAATAATGCTTTGTTCTCTTGGAACAGTGGTTCTCAACCTTCCTAATTAAGACAGCTCCTCATGTGGTGGTGACCCCCAACCATAAAATGATTTCTGTTGCTACTTCATAACTGTAATTTTGCTACTGGTATGAATCGTAATGTAAATATCTGTGTTTTCTGATGGTCTTAGGCTCTATAGCAGCGGTTCATTAACAGTAGCAAAATTACAGTTACGAAGTAGCAACGAAAATCATTTTATAGTTGGGGGTCACCACAACATGAGGACCTGTATTAAAGGGTCGCGACATTAGGAAGGTTGAGAACCACTGTCTTGGGAGAACTTATTTTCATACATTAAGAGTTCTTTCTTGTTTTAGTAAATGCTATAGCAGTTATAGAAGTTTGTAAGACCATTTTCAGAAGTGATGACTAGAGATTCTTTGTTTTAATGTAATCTGCCAGAGAAATAAAGTGTTATAGTTTTCTTACCACCCTTCTCTCTCTGTTCTTTAAAAACAAAATGTCACCAGCTTTGAAAAGTACTGTGGATGATGAAGCCTCACCAAAGGACACATCTGAGGATCCAGGTAGGAGAAAACTTTCATTTTAACACACGTATGTAATTATTTCTAATTAAAAAATCTCCAGTAGTTCTAATGAGTAGAAGATCGGCATATCTGTGATAGTATGTATAATTCTCTTGAAATATTTGTGTTTTATTACAAAGAATTTTTTTTTTTACCCCTTCCCCCCTTTCAGGTATTTCTTCCTAAGTTCTGAACTTAGGTTTTACTGAAAGGATCATTCGGTTTGAATCTAGTCTCATTGTCACTAAGTGTAGAACTGAGAAAGCTTGGAGTTGAGAGGGTTTCCACAAGCCATTGAAATCGCTGTGGAGAACGAGTTGACGGAGTAGATCAGTTGGAGGTCTGCAGTTGAAATCTTCCATTTGCAAAGTCAAAATCTCAAATATTTTTCTCAGACTTTACCACCAGGGAGGGAAATAAATGTTCTTACACATGGAGTGGATTCCAAGGAGAGAAAGAGAAGCTATGTCTGCTCAGGTTTTGGGAGAGTTGGAACTGTATCTGGGATCGTGGCGATGGCCGGGCCTGTGTCAGCTCTCTCAATAGACCCATCACGGAACCAAGATGCACCCAGCTACAAACAAGCTAGCTGGGGAAGGCATTGCCCTTTGGAGTTCTGATTATGAGGAGATGGGAGAGATTGCTGCTTTCTTTTTGATCTCGCTTAATATTTAACAAATAAATCCCGCTTGTTTTGGTTAGCTAGCTATCGTTCCAGGCTTATTTGTTTAAAGTTGGAACAGAGGGTCAATATAACATTGAGGCTTATGTTATAGTGCATTATTTCCCAAACGCCGAGTTCATTGAAGGTTTAAGAGAGAGAGGAATAGAGGAAGAAGGGGAGGAGGCAGGGAAAGGAGGGATGGAGGAGATAGAGAGAGAGAGAGAGAGAGAGAGAGGGAGAGAGAGAGAAAGATAGATGGAGAGAGAGAGAGAGAGAGAGAGAGAGAGAGCATGTGAATGAGAATCTGTGATGGGTCCTGAGGGTCTTTATTGTTAGGCAGCCCCAAGGAGATGCTGATGTGTAACCTACTTTGGTGACAGCTACCATGCAGGCCACGTTCAGTAATAGAAAATGAAGAGGAACCTTGCTTCCGGAAGTGGTAGGAATTGTCACGTCTAGTTTTGGCTTTTGAAATGGATTGGGCTTTCTTTCTTATGAGGGAAATGCTCTCTTTGCGTAGGAGAAATGGCCGAGGCAGGTTCCTTTTAACCCTGATTTGTGGAGCTGGTGATGCATCCTCATTTTTGTAAACATGTTATGAAATTAGTAAAGGCTATTTAATGTAGCGAGTTAAGTTGCTTCTTATCTGACAGATTTTGAGGCTAATGACTTCTTTTTTATGAGCATCACGTGGTCTCTGGGGGGAGCTTTAGACATCATTGTTCACATTCCTTCGTGGGATAGGAGGTGGTGTCGCTAGATAGAACCGCTCAGGAGGGCCGCATCGTGTGAAGTGCATCCAGATTTCTTTCCCATTCTGCCTGGGAGCATGCCACGTGACTCCTGGTTAGTTTCCCCGCTATTGTCCCCTTCTGGAGTCTGTATGAGAGGATTGGAGTCCCAGCAGAAGACACCGGAGTTTCAAGGTGGTAGTTTCTAATTCTGGATGGCTGTGTATGCCATGTGGACAGTTCGCCTCAGCTGAGTTGTTGCTTTTTTTTTTTTTTTTGAGAATTAAAGTTCAGGCTTGCATTCTTATCCCATATCTCTTTCCTGGAAAGATGGCATGCCTGGAGTATTCTAGAGAGTTGTCATCCTATTCCCTTTCCTAGCTAAGTGAAAAGCAAGGACACACCCATTGGTGTCTGCCTGGGTTTCAACAGGACATGCCCTCCTCAGTTTTGCAGATATTCACATGCTTCAGATGCTGAGCTTGACTTCCAGGGGCTCAGAGACTGATGAAATACAGTGGTACCTCGAGATACGAGTTTAATTCGTTCCGTAACCTTGAGACGTGGGAAACTATGAGATGCTCGAGTCTTGGTAAACTGGTGGGTCGTGTGCAGCCGGCCCATCCGCGTGGTTACTCCTATCTCAACTGTTGCTCATATTTCAAAGCAAAAATCACTCGCTTGATGGCTCGTATCTCAAAAATCTCGTATGTTAGGGCACTCGTATCTCGAGGTACCACTGTACTTAAGTGGAGTTGTAAAGTCTTATGAAGAAACCTGTAGAGGCTTACCAAGACGTGCCTGGGCATGTGCAAGCCAACTTAGATATAAAGCTCTCACTGGTGCCAATCACATGCTTACATTTTGATCTGTCATTGTCGATTGTGAATTTGGTTGACACTTTTATTATAGAGAAAGGGAAAATAGTGATATTGAAATATTTCTTCTAATTAATTTCCTTTCAATGTGCATGAATCTGTGCACCAGCACACTAGTAATAATAATGGTGATGAAGATGACGATGTGGTGGGTTACAGATGGGGTGTGACTTTATAATCAGGGAGTGGGGGTATCTATTCTACATATTTTTCATACACCCTGGCCCTTTTAAAAATATATATTTTATTGATTCTTTACAGAGAGGAAGGGAGAGGGTTAGAAAGTCAGAAACATCGATGAGAGAGAGACATCGATCAGCCGCCTCCTGCATGCCTCCTACTGGGGATGTGCCCACAACCAGGATACATGCCCTTGACCGGAATAAAACCTGGGACCCTTCAGTCCTCAGGCCGACGCTCTATCCACTGAGCCAAACCAGTCTCGGCTACCCTGACCCTTTTAATTGCTGAAAGTCTATATATCAGTGGAGTCTAATAGATTTCTTAGCTAACATTATATTCCCGATAGTTCAACAGAGCACACCACACAATGGTGATCTTTTTCATGATGTCTCTAGGTAATGCTGAGTGGATTAAGCCTGTTCATCCTCAAACTGGTGTAGTCTTCTGACCGCCATTAGTGATTCTAGCAGCGTACCTGCTGGCCAGCTAACACCCATGGTCTTGTGGGGTAGATCAGTTCTCTTTCCATTACCACTCCCACCTGTCTTTCCTTTGCTGTCCTCGAAGGAACTCTATTTAGAAACGAGATTTCTAAACTTAAAAAATTGGGAGCACCGTGCAACAGTAATATATTGCAATTCTAAAATACATTTAGTTGTTAAAGTACCTTCGATGCCTGGTCTCTTCCTGTGAGGAATGGCTCCATTTGTTTATTTCTTTATTGATTAAGGTATTACCTATGTGTCCTTAGTCCCCCATTACCCCTCCAGTCTCCCCCCCCCCATTTTCATTTTTCTCATCCTGTAGGAGAGGGAACTGAGGCGCAGAGAGCTAAGAGCTAGTGGGAGCCGTGGCCAGGACGAGCACCCCGGTCTCACGACTTCCAGACCGGTCTCTAGTGCTCATCTGTGCCCCTCACCCCATCTATCTCTCCCCAGCAGGGTTTCCCCCTTTCCCACACCCAGTCCTACCCCGGCCAAAAGGCAAAGATAGTGGCAGCTGCCAGGAGAATTAACGGTCACCACCGTCTGGTGTGGCAAACAGTGTTTTCACATGACTGAGGCTTCTACCTCCATTTATCTCTGTGGAAAACAGCGGGGCCTCGGGAACAGAGGGCCACGGGATTGGAACCTGCTGTGGGCAGCCTGCTAGAGGGTGGCCCCAGCTCTGTGGTGAGTCTACTCTGTCCCCCCACTCCAAGGCAGCCAGCGTGGCTGGGGGTCTCAGAGGCCCTCTGCGGGCCGTTTGCCTTTGATGCCGGGGTTGGGGGGTAGTTTTTGTTGATGATGGGAAGACAGGGCTCAGACTCCTCGGCTGCCCAGGCTTTGCGGGGCTCTGGCAGGGTCTCCGTGGTTTGAGTTGAAAGATGCCTGTGTTTCCATGGCAACAAGCCAAACTGTGTAGGTTGAGCGAAATGTACCTCTTCTGCAGCTGACCCCCTGGGAGGGGGATGCATGATGCTAATTTGCTCGGTGTCTTGTTGGCGCTTTAGCTCTCCTTCCTGCTCTGCTTATCTAACCCAAGGATTTTCATGGTCCTTGTAAATGCAGGCTGCTTCACGCACAAGGAGGGTTTTATCTTTGAGCGACATGAAAGAGGAGGAGGTGATGCAGTGAGACATTTTCTTTCTGGAAGGATTTGTGCAAACAATATATAAACCGTATTTCCTTGTTCCTAGTCAGCACACTTTTTTTTTTTCCTGGGAGTTTTTATGCCATTTGATGATGAAAATTTTGCAGTGCTGGCAAAATGTCAAATGTAGCAGTTTCTAAAGTTGACGTTCATAGAAGATTGAAAAGATCAAAAGGATATGAATGTTTTTGTAAATGTTTCTAATTACTCTCAACAAGTTGCGCTGGGAAAGTCGGCTTTATGGATGTCCGTAGCGAGCAAGTTAGTTTCTGATTGAAATTTGATAAGGAAGGGTTGTATGTTAGACAGAATATTTTAGTGATTTCATACCATCATATTCTCTGTACAATTTGATCATAGAGACACAGGACACGAGAATATTTTCTTTTAGGAAAAGCTGCTTGGCACAGTGCAACTTGTTTGATTTCTTCTGGTTGTGCTGCTCTAGTAGTGTATTTTAAGAAAATCTTAACATATACAGCCCAATAGATGTCTTCCTAGCCTGCAGGGGAAACTGATTCAAGACGTATTACGAGGCTGTCACGATAGACCAAGAAATTCTCAAATCTGAACCCTTCATTAGTACATAGGTAACCCCTTGAGAAGGTTGTCTTTTTAGATGGGAATCTCTTCGTTAATCCACTTTGATTTGAGAATGGCTTCTTCGTGTTCTGAGGAAAGGAAAACGTGTTGCTTGTTTATTTCTTCCCTTTCAATCGTGCCTTTAACTTCAGAAATAAATGTCTGAAATCCTGGAACTGTGGAAGACGTTCAGTTCTCCACGTGGACACCTGTAATTCACGTTATCCTGCTGGTGTGCTCTGTACTAGCCCGAGTGTTATCTATAAACCTATTCACTGCAGAAATGAAACCCATGCAAACAATAACCAATCTTTATTTCAGCAGCTCCGAAGGATTCCAACAGTCTCAAAGCAAGACCGAGATCCAGGTAGTGTTTGTTTCATTTCTACTTCAGTACCCCCCACCCAAAGCCCACCCCACGATCTCCTTTTCCTTGGGATTGGAAATGAGACTATGGGTGAGTTCACTGTCATGAGGGGCCTGGCTGGAGCGTGCAGTGCCACTGGAGACTGAGTTCCTGTGTTTGTGGTGCTGGAAGACAGTAGCTGCTGCGCTCTGGTCCCTTGATACGAAGTGGAAGATGCTAACGAGTAGGGGGAAGTAGCCCGGGAAAGAAGGAAATACAACTTAAAGGTAGCTGACACTGAACTTTACTGTCATGATAAGGTGACACCAAAAAGCAAGAAGTCTGGGGTCTCACCTAGAGTAGGGACAGAAAATGTTTATGGGGACTCCAATGAGGTGTGAAGCTTCAGGAAAGCAGTACTTGTGGTCTGTCTCATCCCCTCTGAGAGCCTCTTCTCAGCTCCACTGATTTTCATTCACGAGAGGCTAGCAAAGAGGGAGGGCGGTCCAGGGAGGAGAGCGGTGGCTGACAGGAGGCATCAGAAAGGAAGAGCCAGGACAAAACAGAAAGACGGACAGAAGGAATGGGCCCTCAGAGAGGAGATGGTGTCAGGAGCCCGCTCCACAGTAGACGGCAGTGTACGATGGACACCGCATTGTCTTTCCCAAGTTCTCCGTGGGCTCTTAGTGACTTCTTTCCTCCTTTGGATGCTGGACGCATTCCTGAAAAAGGGAATTGAAATATGGTCATATTTTGAAATACTGATGTTTAAAGAAATCTTTTCTTTTTTTTTTAAATATATTTTTTTATTGTTTTTTACAGAGAGGAAGGGAGAGGGATAGAGAGTTAGAAATATCCATGAGAGAGAGACATCGATCAGTCGCCTCCTGCATGCCTCCCACTGGGGATGTGCCCACAACCAAGATACACGCCCTTGACCAGAATCGAACCTGGGACCTTTCAGTCCGTAGGCCGATGCTTTATCCACTGAGCCACACTGGTTTCAGCGAAATCTTGTTTTCTTATAAACTTTACCCCTTAGTGTATCTTTTGTGTCTGGATTTTCCAAAGGGGGTTTTGTTTCCTTGTTTATAGAAGGAACATATATATATATTTGACATTAGAAGTTCTTTTAATTTCCAGCTAAGGTCTCTGATTTCTTTTTAAAAATATTTTTATTGATTTCAGAGAGGAAGAGAGAGGGAGAGATAGAAACATCAATGATGAGAGAGAATCACTGATTGGCTGCCTCCTGCATGCCTCCTACTGGGGATCGAGCCCGCAACCTAGGAATGTGCTCTTGATCAGAATTGAACCCAGGACCCTCTAGTCCACAGGCGGACACTCTATCCACTGAGCCAAACCAGCCAGGGCTCTAATTTCCTTTTTAAATCAAGAGTTGCCATTTGAAAACTTTGTCATTCTTTCAGATAAATTCCATTTTATTCTGGTTGAAAATATTAGAACCTTCTTCCTGATACTTTCTGCATGGCTCTGCTTTGCCTGCCTTGCCAGTTGTGTGACAGGGACCACCCCAGAGCAGGTCACGTGGCATTACGGCGACTTTATTAAATGGCAAACAGAAACCTTGAGGAACTCATTCAGGAAACAAAAACTTGCTATGTGAAAACCAGCTTTATGAAGAACTGGAGTTACTTAATAAAAATGGATCGATTCTAATTTCATAAGTGCCACTCTAATAGCTAAACACCAAGAACAGTTTTCTGAGGTTAATTTGTCTCCAGGACATTTTGTTGACTCAGAGGTCATTTTCTTTTCTTTCTTTTTTTCTTTTTTTCAAAATATATTTTTTGTTGATTTTTCACAGAAAGGAAGTGAGAGGGATAGAAAGTCAGAAACATCGATGAGAGAGAGACATTGATCAGCCGCCTCCTGCACGCCCCCCACTGGAGATGTGCCCGCAAGTAAGGTACATGCCCCCGACCGGAATCGAACCAGGGACCTTTCAGTCCGCAGGCCGACGCTCTATCCACTGAGCCAAACCGGTCTCGGCTATTTTCTTTTTTGACATAATGTCAGCTGAGAAGCTGAAGAGAACCACTGTACGTACACATTCAGCTCTTAGGAAATCATATTGGGAACTCACCCACAAACCTATTCCTAAGCAATGGACTAGTGTATGGAGTGGAATTAATTTAGAAAGGAAGTCAGTCTCTAATAGTCTAGCTGCTCTCACCCGAAGATCTCTTCCCTGGCTCATGGGCAACATCAGACCGTTTTTGAAATGGAATTGGGAAACAGACAGAGACTAGAGTTTAAATGGAGCCGATGCAACTGTCTAGCTGTGCGAACTCTGGCAAATTATGTAGCTCCTTTTTCTTTAAATGTCATTCTTGACGTTACGATCTCAGAAGTTGCCTAGGCAGCTATAGCCTTGTCACAAACTGAGGGAGTAAGGGAAAAGGAGGCTTTTGCTTGGAAAGTTCCCCCAAACCCCTATTTCTCATGGCAAGACAAAGAGACCCCTTGGCCTGATTGGCGTGTATTTCCCTTTTCCGAATTTCATTTGTGGTGTTTCCCCTTGCATGTTTGATTCTTTTTAAAAAAATATATTTTATTGATTTTTCACAGAGAGGAAGGGAAAAGGAGAGAAAGCCAGAAACATCCATGAGAGAGAGACATCGATCAGCCGCCTCCTGCACGCCCGCTACTAGGGATGTGCCCGCAACCAATGTAGATGCCCTTGACCAGAATGGAACCTGGGACCCTTCAGTCCCCAGGCCGACGCTCTATCCACTGAGCCAAACTGGTTTCAGCTGCACATTTGATTCCTATTTTCAGCTTGTCTCTCCCTGCCATCGCCTTTGCACGGAGCAGGAGAAAGGTTCTGCATTCAGTTAACAGCACGGAGCCCGCCCTTCTACTGAAACAGGGAAGCGCCAAAGCGGAAGGAAGGGTTTTCGTGCCGTTCTTATTGATCCTTCCAGTAGAAACAGACTTTAATGTACGGAAAGCTTGTCTTGTCAGTTAATGTCGGTTTAAGACAGCGGTTCTCAACCTGTGGGTCGCAACCCCTTTGGGAGTCGAACGACCCTTTCACAGGGGTCGCCTAAGACCATCAGAAAACACCTATTTCCCATGGTCTTAGGAACCAACACACCGCTCCTTGGTGTAGCAAAGTGTAGCAATATAGTTTACTGTTGTCCTATGAAGACTGTCACCCATGCTACACCACGATTCAAGACAAAATTTCATTTATTTGTAACTAGAAATAAATATTTCACAATATATAATTACATATTATTTTTGTGATTAATCCCTATGCTTTAATGATGTTCAATTTGTCACAACGAAAATACATCCTGCCTATCAGATATTTACATGACAGTTCATAACAGTAGCAAAATGACAGTGATGAAGTAGCAACGGAAATAATTGTATGGTTGGGGGTCACCACCCCATGAGGAGCTGTCTTAAAGGGTCGCGGCGTTAGGAAGGTTGAGAACCGCTGGTTTCAGATATAAGAGGAGCGAAGAGGGTGACAGGTTCCGATTGGCGATTGGGGTTCAGGCATGTGGCAGACGGGGCAGCCAGGGGGCCAGTGAAACTCAGGGTTCCTGTGGGAGCTGTTCAGTCCTTTGCGGCCACTTTGAGTTTTGCGAGCATTTTCCCTTTCCACCCAGCATCTGAGAGCAACGCTTCGCCGCCTCCTTTCTGACTCTCCCTTTTTTGCCGCAGGTCTTACTCCAGCACCTCCATAGAAGAGGCCATGAAAAGGGGCGAGGACCCCCCCACCCCGCCGCCAAGGCCACAGAAAACCCATTCCAGAGCCTCCTCCTTGGATCTGAACAAAGTCTTCCAGCCCAGCGTTCCAGGTGAAGTGCCCCTGCACCCCGCCCTTCCCTTCCCTGTTAGAGCCGGTGGACGGGTGTCTGCCACGGGGGCCTTCGTGAGCCCGGAGCACGGGCAGACCCGGCTGCCTCCCATCCCGGGAAAATCCGCCCTGATCGTGAGATTCTTGGGCGGGAAAGCAGTCCGAGGCAGATCGGTATCACATGTGTCTGCAGCCTTGCCCGCCCTCGCTCTGCACCAAGAATTAGGAAATTCTGTCCCCAGAGGATAAAAATGCTTCGCCCAGACAGCTCGCCGAGCGTGTGGCTGGGGTCTTGCTATCTGCATCCTGGTAATTGGTACACAAGACCGTGCTCTGTCGTTTCCCCAGTTCTTCCGTGAAAGATCTGGGTGAGCAGAATGCTTTGCATTCTATCCGTGTGGCAGAGATCCCGTGTCCTGGCGGGTTTAAGGCGAAGGGGACTCTGCTTTCTGAGGCTGACGGATGGTTAGGTGGTGGGGTCAAGGGTAAGGGATGCTCTTGGACTTCCGGGGCTGTGACATTCTTGAGCCAGCTGCTGCAGAGCGGGGCTGGAGTGTGGGGGGTACCCCCCGGCTCCCTGTGAAGTAGAAGACCGGGGGACCTATGGAACCGAAGACGAGAATCATGCTTTTGCTTTGCAGAGGGAACTAGGATACAGCGCCATCCCAAGTGTTACTTTCGGACCAGCCAGGGCCTTTCCACTGACGAATGCAGGCAGACTATAAATACCCCGATTCCCCGGGCCTTTTTGTACCTATGTGCACTTTAAATCAAGCCAACCTCACAGGCTAATGCTTTGCAGATTATTATCTTTTCTCCCAAAGCAAGGAAAGCCTCCTTGGCTCACACATTAGCGTGACCTCTGTGTCCCGGCGGAGCTCAGCATGTTTTATTTATTCTAATAAAGTGCTCTCTTCACAGTAAAGTTATAGAATGCTTTTTAATATACTAGAATCTGGAGCTCTCTCTGAAATTGGATTCTCTGCCATGAGTTCATCAGATAAAAATTTGCCTTGAATCCCACCCCCCCGCCCCCTACTTTGATCCAAATTCTGGCATAATTTCATAGTAACTAGTATCTGGGGTGGGAGTAGCCGTGGACGATGATGCTATAAAAATGTTACATGACGGGTGGATTATGACCTAGGAGGTTTTTCTGTGGATGCGAGAAGATTAAAACAGTCTGGGCAGCTGTCTCCATATGTTTGCTTTGCAGAGAGAGGGGCTGGAAACA
>PVJN01060105.1:0-11666 GCA_004026805.1 Lasiurus borealis
AACAGCATAAAAAAATGTCTTGCCCTCTGGCCAGAGGATCTGAAACTCAGGGGGCAAGATAAGTTGGCAGAAAATTGGTGGACCTTTCCACCTGCCACATGATAATGTATCATAGAAATGTACATTTGAAACCTATGTGATCCAATGCCACCCCAATACATTTAAATAAATAAATAAAAGTACTTCGATTTTTAAAGAAAGAATAATAGCAATGCATTTGGAGTTATTAACATATATAGAAAAACATCATATCACAACAGCAATCCAAATAATCAGAAAGAGAAAATAAATGGATACTGTTTTAAGATTCCTTACAGTATATTATTTGATGGTATAAAATGGTAAGTTAAAAATACATATTTTAGCCAAGACTGGTTTGGCTCAGTGGATAGAGCCTCGGCCTGCAGACTGAAAGGTCCTAGGTTTGAATCCGGTCAAGGGCATGTACCTTGGTTGCAGGCACATCCCCAGTAGGGGGCGTGCAAGAGGCAGTTAATCGATGTCTCTCTCTCATCAATGTTTCTAACTCTCTATCCCTCTCCCTTCCTCTCTGTAAAAAAATCAATAAAAATATATATTTTTAAAAATACGTATTTTAAATTGTGAGAAAACAAATGAAGAAGCATATAACACATAGTGATATAACAAACAGAACAAGACTGAAAATAAAAATGAAGTCATATATACATTGAGTGGCCAGTTTATTATAATCTCTGAACACATAATAATCTGGCCACTCAGTGTGTGTGTGTATATATCTATAATAATAAAAGCATAATATGCTAATTAGTCTGGATTATCTTCTGGATGAAGCCTTGGAGGTGGCTGGATGAGACAGAAGCAGTGGTGGCGATGGTAACAGCAGCAGCACGGGGGCACTGAGTCCCTTACACAGATATCATGCATCAGGCCTCTAGAGTGTGTGTGTGTGTATGTGTGTGTGTGTGTGTGTGTGTGTGTATAAATATAAGAGGCCTGGAGCATGGATTCATGCATGGGTGGGGTCCGGTCAGCCTGGTCAGTGAGAGGAGACATGGGCAGTTGGCCAGCCTGCCTACTAGTCGAACGCCTGGTCGAGGGGACAATTTGCTTGTTGGTCTTTTATAATATAGAATATACGTTGAGTGGCCAGATTACTATGTGTTCAGAGATCATAATAATCTGGCCACTCAGTGTGTATGTGTGTATATCTATCTATCTATCTATCTATCTATCTATCTATCTACATATCTATATACCTATATACCTATATATCTATATATCTATATATTGATATATCTATATAGTCAAATATAGATAGACAGATAGATAGATAGATATAATCTTTCATGGGCAAGACAGATACAATCTTCTTTTAAGTCATCAATTTCCATCTTTGTTAGTTTAGAAATTGATTTAGAGCATTTGGAAAGAAATAACAAATGCTAAATGATATTCTGTAAAAGGTTTTTATCAGTTGCATTGCTAACATTAAGATGAGTATTTATTAATAAAATAAAGATAAAGACAGGAGTGGAAGCCCATGCTACTGTAGAAATGTCCTGACAACACTACAGAGGAAGGCCCTGGTCTCCTTGATTGCAATAGCATGACAGGTCAGGTACTATTCTACACACAAATTCCTAACATGCTTTATTTTAAAACATGTGGTACTAAGAAGTTGGTAAATAATTTATTTGGAAAAAAATTGAGGACATGCTGTAAAACGAATACTATTTATTTTATTTATTAACCTAAAACAATCTTATAAATTGTCCACTTACATTCAGCAATAGAGTTTTAACATCAATTTTCTTTTCTTCTTAAAACTGAAGACAATAATAAGTTTTATACCTTTAAGGAGCAAAATCATTTCTTTCTGATCCTGTTGGGGGAGATCATCAAGAGGACAGCACCACCAGTGGAGGAGTTGACCCTTGATCAGGCCCGGAGCAACTACAGGCAGCTCTCCGCTCTCCTTGGAATTTATGCTCTGCTCACCATTCCCACCATGGGAAACCATTCCAAGTCTGCAACTTTGAAAGGGCTAGGTTTGGTCAAGACCATCTGGACTGTTTAAGTGACAGCCCTTCATGTCTCTACAGAAACTTTTAAGATTCTAGTGGATGGGTGCAGAGATCTCCTTGTCTTGTAGATGTCTAAAGCAGGTTTGTAGATTCCCTTACTTATTAAACCTTCTACCTGTCAATCTGAAGACCAGGTTTATTCAGTCTCTCTCTCCCTGCCCTCTGAGTACAGGAGCCAGTGTTAGATTTTACCTGAAGAACTCCCAAGGTTAAAACCAACAGTTCTGTTTTATCATTTTGTTGGTTGTTGTTGTTTTTATTATTACTGAATTTCTCTTACTTATATCATAGGAATCCCATGTGTGCTTGACTCACACAGATCAATGATGACAAGAGGCTGTTTTTATAACATATTGTCATATTATTTCTTATTAGCATAGGAATCCCATGGATCATTGATCATTAATGAAAAGCTATTTCTTATCAGATATTTTTATATTATTTCCATGATATCACTCTTATTTTAAGTTGCTCACAATTCACTGGAAGTACAGATTTATTACTAACTGCATTGTACAGGAAACTATTTCCTTCAGTTATACTCTCAAAATGCTTGCTGCAATACAGATATCAAAATTTCCCCTTTTCTTTGCCAATAGCTTGTGTATTCTATGAACTCTCTTAACTGTCTGATATAAAATAGATGTTGTTTTTATTTTATACACCACTCAATTTTATGTGGCTTGTATCTTCTGTTGGATAGAAGCACAGAATAAATGACAGATTCTGTGCTACATAAATGCATATCATTCGGAGCTACAGCTATTTGAGTTGCTTTTAATTTTTAAAGCTGTGTATTCACTGAATTTTAGACTAGGCTGCATCTGTTTGAATACTAGATCTTACACACATAGGTACTGTAATATACCTGGGATATAAAGAGATCAAAAAAAATTCTATCAACAATGACCTGTAGACATTATGCCGGAAATGTTGTTCCTCTTTTTTTCAATCATTATTTTATTAAGATGTTTTATTTGTAAAGGAGTTTTAGGTTTATAGTTGGTTCTCCTTTACTTTAAATAATACATAAATAATGATTAAAACTTTGAATTAATGAGTACCTGATATATGTATGATGTGAGACATGATTCATTTCTTAGTAATCATTATTTAAAAATATACTTCAGCAATTACTGAATCCTGAGGATGCAGAAAGAAACAAAAAAGTAAAGTCACTGCTCTATGGATGCTTATATTCCAGGACAGGGAGATAGGTAGTAAAAATTCAAAAGTAATTTTGTGAGTCAATATGTACTTCCAGGATGCTGAAAATTTTGTTCAAACCAAGTGCTATGTTATCAAAATGCCAACATACTTATTATAGACACTATTTCATGCTAGGAGTTCTTTAGAACTAAAAACTGTTTAATTGATGAAAAATTCAATTTGGGGTATTGAGTAAATCTCATTTTGGACATGTACATACTTCTGATCTGGAGGAGTGGTTCAAAAAGTATTACATAGATCATTCTTATCTATAAGAATAGTTACCATTAATGTGAAGTAAGTAAAATGAAGACAATGTTTTAGGTGTCTTAGAAATATGATGTTATTTGATTTAAAGCCTTATCCTTTATAATTCTTTCTCTTATATTTTTGTTGAGAGAACTTACTTTGCTTTGTGAATCCATAGTGATAATTGATAACTGTTTTTTTAATATAATTGTCAGAATTAAATCTGGAAACAACTAGAAATATTCTAGAGCACACATAACATATCCCTATTACAGTTTAAGAAGTTCTCAGATATATTAAACAGTCATTAGTCTAGCTGACTTAGCAATGAATAACTGTTCTAAAGTAAAAACAAAACAAAATAACAACAAAAGACCCACTGTGTGACTATTTAGTGCAATCCACAAAATTATTCATGTCATACATTGAAGTCTAATTGGAAGAGCTTTTTAGGGTTTTAGAATATGTATTCAAGTCAGTGGTGGGGGTAGGGGTAAGGAAGCAAGAAATAAACCATCTGTCTACATAGCATAAAAAATTGTATACACTCTATAATCTATATTATATAACTGAAGCTAAGAAAATGTTTCAAATGTTTAATACTAAAGACTGCTGACAGGAAGTTGTTTTTGTTTGTTTGCCCTAGCTCATGTCTGAGGAACAAGCTTTATATGGTCTAAGTCTTTGGAGATACAATTTTTAAAAGACAATTATAGAAGGATTAGAAGCCACGCATGTCTTACTTTAATGTGCATTTCCTCACTTTTTATCTAAATTTATAATTTTACTGCTGTTAAATTTTACATTGAACTACTCTTTTATTTCATAAAAAATGAACTAGCTACATCAGAGGTAAATATCATTGTGTTGTGAATATCTCCTAAAGGGCATAGAGTGCGATCTCTTATTTTGGTGAATCCAATATAAATCACAATAGGGCCTTTTGCACACTGGTTGCAGCGAAAGAGAGAGAAAGCCCTGGCTGAGTTGCTCAGTTGGTTACAGCATCCTCCCTTACACCAAAAGTTTGCAGGTTAAATTCCAGGTCAGGGCACATAGCTAGGTAGTGGTTTCCATCTCCAGTCAGGGTGCTTTTCGGAGGCAACCAATCCATGTGTCTCTCTCACATCAATGTCTCTCTCTCTCTCTCTCTCTCTCTCTGTTTCCTCTGTTTCTATCTCTGTCTCTCTCACCCTTCCTTTCTCTCTAAAAATAAGTAAAACATTTTAAAAAAAGTGAAAGATATCTTATAAGAAGAGGTTGAGCAGAGTATACCAAAATTGTCTCTAGTGAAGCTCAGGGAGAGAACTGATATTGAATGTATCCCTTTTCTCATCATAATTCCCATATAAGAATGACTGAAAATTGCTTTTAGATTTCTCACCATTCCATTTACAAGAACATATTGCTACGAGGTAAATGTAATCCTGTGTTCACGGGTTTCCATTAAGGGTGAGATTGTATGTATGTCATTCCTACATAAACCCAAAGTAATATTTTCTCTACAAGTTTCTGCTAACTTTGTTTCTAAGATGATTAAATCACAAAATATGTTAATGTTGATTGTATTCATACTTAGCATTGAATATTTTAGTGTCAAGGGATTAAAGTCTAACAATTATTACTTATTATTCAAAATTAACTTCTCTTACAAATTTGATATTGTTGATTTTTCAGTAATTTGCATTTGCTTTCTGATTGCTCAGTCCGTTCATTGGTTATTCCAGTGATGATGTATAATCAGTTAAGCTTTATCTTTGAATAAATTAAAAAGTACAAGACAATGGACTTTAAACCAAGGACTAGATAGTGTCTTCTCTCTCCAGTTAAAAGTACTAACACAGATTGCTTATGCAACTACCCAAATGTCAACCAGACATATTAGCTAATTTCAATTATTTTTATCAGGGTTCATTTGCATTAAGCAAGCTTCTTGGAGAAGAGACAATTTTAGATTTTTCAGCTTCCAGGATTGACTTAAAAACTGTAACATTTGGAGATGCGCACATAACATTTTAGTTTGACAACTAGACAACTTTTGGTAATGTTGTTGGTTATAATCTTAAGTATGTTTTATGCATTTTTAAATAATCAAACCTTTAATTATATGATCTCCAATTATCACTGGTTAAAAGGAAAAAAACTCCCTGTTTTCTTAAAATATGTTTTCATAAAATATGTTTTATCAATTGTTATTAAAAATATAGCTAAATATTTAGTTTCTGAGCATATGCATTTCACTAAAGATATAACTGAATGGCAAATCTCAGCTTAATATCTCTATGCTACATATCCACATTTTCTCCTATATTTGTGCTCAGATTTTCATTACCTTTCCCAAGGAATCTAAGTCAGAGAACACCAAAATGTTTATGATAGTCTTTGAAATACAGATTTTACTTGAATTTTGAAATATTCTAAACATTTCAAATAGACTGATAACAAGGCATATGCATGGCATTTATAGCCTTTTAGTCTTCCTTCTCACTGCACCTCAACTAAAGCCCATTATTTGGTAAAGATAAACACCTTACTTATAATGATTGACACTATATATAAGTAGATAAAACATTCTAGAGGTTTACATTTAAAACATTAATTCATAAATGTAAATTTTAAAAATCTATGAGGACAAATCCACTTCCTTTTATAAAGATCAAGACTTTGAGAGAAACTGTATGAACAAAGTGGTTATTATTAGCACTTGACTGCCTCCAACTCTTTGTTGTACCAAAAAGCCAATTCCTGAACTTTGATTGACCTTTGTAGTGGTCAAGGAGCACTAAAGAACATATATGCATACTCCATAGACATGGAAAATAATTTGGTTAAGGCCAAGGAAGGGATAGGTAGGAGAACGTGGAGGTGGGCAAAGGCAAACATTTTAATAAAAAAATAAAGAGTACAGCATGTACTTTAGCCTGAAAACCTAAATTTAATTGATTTTATAGAAACAAATAGGACAATTTTCTGTTCCATTAGTTCATTTAACAAATCAATAGTAAAATAACTGTTTTTTATCTCTTAATTATTATTATTATTATAAATATCCCAATCTATTAAAATGGATTGAGCATAGTTTTTTTTTTATTTTAAAAACTGCACATTCCATATTTTCTTGATTCTCTTTTTATATTTCCGTGTCTAATAAGAGGTCATTATAAAACATAGTCCTTGTTTTTAAAATGCAAAAGAAAGTTCAACAATCTGTTTATTCCAGGAGCATCTTACTTTACATTCATATTACAACCCTTTCTTATACCTCAACACAAGAACATAGGAATTTCAATTGCAGAAAACTATGAAAAAGAAATTTGCATTTCTTGTTAAAGACTTCAACAGAGTAAACTTTAACTTTTTCTGCTAATGAGCATGTAAATACTTTCCTTTGAAAAATAACGCTGACTAAATTACCATAATATTAAAACATAAAACAGTTTTAATTAATGCTATTTTAAAATAATCTCACATAGTTAAATGTGGAAGAAACTGAAAATAAGGTGGTCACATTTTGAGTGAAAGCTTAATGACTATCCTAGTGATACACACCCATTTTCTGAGCACGGCATTGCATGTCATGTCTGGTAGACAAAACTCACTCCCATTATAATATTAAGCTTAAAAGGATTGCCTTAAACACTTCACAGTCAGGCTGCAGGACTGCTTTGGGACAGGAGGTAAACAAGGGACCTGGGAAATGACAGATTATTCCTGATTAGTCTGACAGGGCAGCAGGCCTAACTGGTACTTATTCTTGGCTCCATCATTCTGAAATGCAGTTGTCAGAACATAGAATTCTCTGCCAAATTTTATTATGTTAGCAAGCTTGTTCCTATTGCTCAATCTTTAATCTGCTCTTAAAAGTTAAGGTAAAAGCCTGGCTAGCATGGCTCCATGGTGGAGCATCGATCTATGAGCTAGACGGTCATGTTTTGATTCCCTTGCCTGTGGACTTGATCCCCAATGCTGGGGGGCAGGGAGGGAAGCAGGTATGAAGGAGGCAGCCAATCAATGGTTCTCTCTCATCATGGATGTTTCAATCTCTCTCTCCCTCTTCCTTCCTCTCTGAAATCAATAATTACATATATATATATATATTTAAAATAGTGTAAAAGAGTTTCTGGTGCATATAACAAAGGTTCATGAACAAGGAACAATCAAACCCAAATTTATATGAAGCCCATCCAGGTATATGATGTTACAGGATAGCTTAAAACGTGAAAATGAGAAAGTTTAACTTTTATGACTAGTTACTACGATAGTAAGTTTCCAGACAGCTTGTGATTGGTTAAAAGTGATTGAATTATACCATTTTAGAAACTTAAGTTTATTTTATGATTATCAGAGCCATTTACAAAAAATAACAAGCTTTGTTTATGTTCATGAACTAAGCTTGATTCAGTCCAGTTTATATAACTTAAATTGTTTTGTCTATTCAGAGAATTATCAAGCCTGGTCTTCATTTTATATTTAATTTTAAGTGATCACACTTATATTTGGAAAATATATACAATGTAGAGGATCTTTATTAGTAATATTCATATATATGATTCTCTAAAAATTAGTTACAATGGCTTAGGAAGAAAGACCAACATTACAGGTGATTTTGGATAGTGGCACACACATTTTTCCAACCCAAAACATCTAGACATTATCCTGACTAACTCCAACTAAAAATGAAAAATATAGAAAATAACATTGATTTTTATTTAGATGATACCTCTTAAAACAACCAACCTTCAGGAGCAAATATTGTACTACTTAGTCCTTAAAAATATTCCCATTCAGAACTGCAATTGAAGTACCTGAGACTAATTTCATCTTGTAAACTTTCTTAGTCATTTACTCCCACCACATCTGTTCCTAAAGTCACAGAAAATTTCAAAGCTGGACTTTTCTATTATTTCCATGTTTTCTGGTGTCTCTGTCTTCTTTTGATAGCATGGACTCTGGAGCCATCCTGCTTGAGCATAAATACTAATATCGTGCCCTAGCTGGTTTGGCTCAGTAGATAGAGCAGTGACCTACAGATGGAAAGGTCCTGGGTTCAATTCCAGTCAGAGGCAGTTACCTCAGTTGCAGGCTGATCTCTACTCCTGGTCAGGGTGTGTGTGGGAGGCAAACAATCAATGTTCTCTCTCACATCTAAGTTTCTCTGTCTCTCCCCCTCCCTTCCACTCTCTAAAAAATCAATGGAAAAATATCCTTGGTGAGGAATAACAAACATAATAAAACAAAACAAAATACTAATCTTTCTCTTATTCTGTGGAGCAATTGCACTGCACATTGGCTTTAATATCTGCGAATGGTAATCATAATAGAAAGTATTTATGAGGGTCATTACAAGGGATGAAAAGAGCCCATGAGCACTGTGCAACTGAAAGCTCCTTCTACCAGCCATCTGTGATTTATAACACTTTTGGTTTAACAACCTTAGGTGAGGGTTTAACTGAATTATAATTAATCTATATCCTTCAGCAGAGTACAAGTTATGTAGTGAAGAGAGACTAACTCTTACTTCTGCATCCATCGGGGGATCATCTTTTTTTTGGCCACATATGCAGTGAATAACTGTATTGAGTGGATCTATTGCCAATTTATAGCCAACTCCATCCTCCATGGGCTAATTTTTATCTAGCTGTCTTCTCCCAAGGTATTGCTGCAAATGCTATAATGGCAAGCCATTTAAGAATGCCTGACATCCCAGTATGTCTCAGGATTAAACTTAATGATGTCTAGAGAACTTCCACAGAGGCGGGTATGTTTGTGTCAGTTCCTTCATTAAGTTGTAAATCTCTGCATTGAAGAAAATGTACTTTATTCACTTCTGTATGCTTCATAGCACCTTAGTGGAGTACCCTGAATTTGATAAGCCTCAATACATAGAGAGTTGATCTGAGTTATCCAGCTCAGATGTCATTTCTTAGGCGAGACTTCCTTTAGTCCTTCATGCGGAACTGATTATTCCCCATGCTACACTAAGAATCGACTTCGATGACTTTGATTGTAAGGTGGCCTTTTGAATGTGAAATTTCCCTACTGATACATAAAAGTGGACTTACGACCTGACTGATCAAATTATAATTTCCTTCCATGACCACCCATATTCAGTGATTAGTCCAGAAGAACCATTTGACTCAAGCCAGACAACCTTTTGAAGACCTTCACAAGAATACAGAAAAAAACAAAAATCAGTCAATAAGTTAATGTTTATTCCATAGATGTTTATTGAAGCAATCTTTGATAGTGGAATAAAAATGTGGCCAAGAGAGTACAATTTATATAAGAATATACAACTAGTAATCGCTCTGCTAAAATTATAATAAAATTGTTTTTGAAATTTCAAAAGGAGTGTTGTTTTCTGAATATCATGTATCTTTTAGATTTACCTATTTCTCCAGAACTATTATTAAAACTCTATTCACATTTCGCTCTATTCTCCCCGTTTGTATTCTTTGTATACGGAATGTCTAAAGTAGTGTCTGAGCATATTGTTGGGATGTAATGATTTTCCATGGCATGCTCTAAGGGATCTGGATAGCATGGACACTCAGGGTGAGCGATGCTGTGCAGTATAATAAATAAATTTAGCTAACAATGTCATGGTAGTTTGGCTCTTATTTCATAGGTATAGTTTCTTCTTCTGGGCCTCCAAAAAAAATCCTAGGAAAAATATAACTAATACATGGAACAACTTCTGGATAATCCAATGGCTGTATGTCTAGACTATTCTCAACCTAAAATCTAATTGAGCACACTATTCATGCCTTTCTTGTTGATGTCACATTATTTTGAGCTTGACTCTGGCTGTGAATGAACTCCTTGATCCAAAATTTAATCTTGAATTTTCTATAAATTACCTATGTTGTCATATTATTAAATAGATCTGATCTATCATCTATCTATCTATCTATCTATCTATCTATCTATCTATCATCCATCTCCATATGTACATGTCATGTGAAACAAAAATTAATTGCTTTGAAGGTGACTTGTTTTTATTTTATTTTTTTCATAACATTTATTATTTCTATGTCCTCTTCTACCTCCACTACCCCCTTCCCCATGTTGTCCATGGGGAATCACCACATGTTGTCCATGTCCATGAGTTCTCTAAGTATTTTTTTCCTTCGTTTTTGTTTAATCCCTTCACACATACCCTCAGCACACCCTTGCCCATTGCCCCAGAGCTGTCAACCTTCTCTCTATAAATCTGTCTCTATTTTGCTTGGTAGTTTAGTTCCATATATTTCACTTAGCATAATGCTTTCCTGATCCATCTATGTCATCATAAAAGGTAAAATAATTCTTCCTTTTACAGCAGAGTAAAAGTATAAGTGTGTATAAGTGTAACACAGCTTTTTATCCACTCATCTACTAATGGATACTTGGGCTTTTATTAATTGTAAACAACATTGTGAGAACCATTTTTTCATGACTGATTAACTAATAAGCTAAATATAGTTGAATTGCTAAAAAAGCTTCTATATTTTTACCTAATAATTTATTCACAAATATAATACATATGAGGAGTTATTGATTTTTACCAAATAAAGAGACACATTTATCATGAGCATAAATGTTCTCATCAGCAAAGTATGCAGGCAATTAACTTAAAATGTGTATTTTTCCCCTCAAAAATGAATATACATTCTTCACATTTCAAGAATATAAATAACTTAATTTGACTAAAGTTTCACTGGAAATGATACTTTTTACATATTTTTTTCACACGTCCTTGCAAATTTCTTCTTTGTGGAAAACTCCCAGTATAAAAGACTTTTTTTGGATTTTTGAAAAGTGTAATTAATATAATTAAATTAGAAGAATGCTGCAGGTTAGATAGTAAAATGCTATATAAAAAGAAAATACTATAAGAACTAGGTCTGGCTATGTTTATAGAAAATTGATTTAGACCTTTATTATTTACCTGAATTTATAAGAAATCTTTAATATATATATATATATATATATATATATATATATATATATATATATATAGTTGTGCTTCCTGAAACTCAGAATTTGAATTTAATGATCTAGATCTACACTAGAAAGATTCTCTATTAGAAAGAAAACACTGTGAGGTACTTAGCCTGAAAAGTGGTAGCTAAGTTATTATTGTTCCTGAAATAGAAAAGT
>PVJN01060106.1:0-11666 GCA_004026805.1 Lasiurus borealis
ACCCTCTCCCTCCCTCTCTCTCTAAAAATCAATAAAAACTTATTAAGAAGAAGAAGAAGGAGGAAGAGGAGGAGGAAGAGGAGGAGGAGGAGGAGGAGGAGGAGGAGGAGGAATGGGAGGAGAAGAAGAAGACTCTCCCAGATCTAAACCAAGCCCCCAGGTCCAGCCAAAGTCATTGACAATCCCAGATCCTGACCCACCCTAAAGCCCCCTTCAGTCCTGATAGTCACAACTGCAATTAAACTTTCTTTTGGTTTCTGTTTTTGTTTTCTTCCTTTCTTACTGCTTACTATTGTTTTTTATGTTAATATTGCCTTTTTCCTCAAGGCAAGTTTCCTGTGACAAGCATCTTTTGCCTTCTACTGGTATAGAAATTAGTTACTATTTACAAAGTGCTTTCTCCCATAGTCACTTTTAATCCTCATGATAATTCAGTGAGAATGATACTCTCATTATCTTCGTTTTATAGTTGAAGCAACAAGCTCACAGAGGTCAAATGATTTGCCTGGTATCACACCCTCAGGGAAAGGTGGAGCTGAGCCAAAACCGGTTTGACTCAATGGATAGAGCATAGGCCTGCTGACTGAAAGGTCCCACGTTCGATTCCGGTCAAGGGCATCTACCTTGGTTTCGGGCACACCTCCAGTAGGGGGCGTGCAAGAGGCAGCTGATCGATGTCTCTCTCATCGATGTTTCTAACTCTCTATCCCTCTCCCTTCCTCTCTGTGAAAAATCAATAAAATATATTAAAAAAAAAAAAAAGTTGGAGCTGGATCTGAGCCCTGCCCTCTGAATTCAAAATCCTTGGCAATTTCTACTCAGCATATCTGTACAAAAGTCTCAATGTGTATATGCATGCACACTACTGAATGAAATGAAGTTCTAATCTCCTTTGATTTGCTCACATTTTAGAGAAAAAACTATTTAATGCAGTTTTTTTTCTCTCTCTTATTTTAACAATAGATTGTGTTGTGGTTCTAAATACTTTCCACTGGCAATTAGATGAACCCAAAAATAAAATATTAGTGCTCTGGGAAACTATTACACAGAAATACCAAAGAAGAATATAGTGTTGGCTAACACTATTTTAAGGGATGTTACCATCCATTTACTCTCTTTTATTACAATATTTGCTAGTGAAATATTACAGTCATACTTAAAAGTACAAAAATAATAAAACCAACACCCATGAACCCATCATCCAATTATAAAAAGGACAAATAGAGTTTAAGATCCCTGTGTACTCTTCCACATCATATATCCTTCCTCCCTATCAGATTGTTTCCAGATATTATACTTTGAGTTTATATGTATGTTTTTCTAAACAATATTTAGTATTACTTTTTATATCATATATATATATATATATATATATATATATGTTTAAATATATATTTTATTGATTTTTTACAAAGAGAAAGGGGGAGAGAGAGCCAGAAACATTGATGAGAGAGAGACATCGATCAGCTGCCTCCTGCACACCTCCCACTGGGGGTGTGCCTGCAATCAAGACACATGCCCTTGACCAGAATCGAACCTGGGACCCTTCAGTCCCCAGGGCCGACACTCTATCCACTGAGCCATAGATTTCAGATAAAAAAAGAAATATTTTTATTTTGATTGATTTCAGAGAGGAAGGGAGAGAAATATCAATGATGGGAGAGAATCATTGCTTAGGCGGTCTCCTGCACTCCCCACATGCTGGAAACCAGGGCATGTGCCCTGATGGGGAATCAAACTGATTAATAGTTCAGTGCTCAACCACTGACTTTTTATATGAGAGTTATACTTCTGTATCTTTTTGAATGTTGCTTTTTTCTATGTTGTGTTTTTGAGTTTTCTTGTTAAGTTTTTGATATTTATCTGTGTCAATACATGAAGCTCTAGTTTATTCATTTTCACTACTATGGAATATGCCTTTGGATAACTAATCCAAAATTTGTTTATATATTCTACTAAATGCAGTTCCTAACATTTAGGTCACATTCAATCTCCACAGTGATAAACATGCTGCTCTGGCAGTCTCACACATGCTCACTGTCCAGGATTTCTCTGGAGTCTATATCTAGGAGCAGAAACTGGGCATGATCATTCAACCAAGGTAATAGTTTCCATGGCTTCACATCCTCACTAACCCTTGGTATTGTCAAATTTTAAATCTTTTCACAAAATGATGGATATAAAATACTATTTTCATGTGATTTAAATTTACATTTTTCTAATCTATACTAATAAAAAGGTAATATGCTAATTAGACCAGACATCTTCCAGACTAAGCCTTAGTGGTGGGGGCTCAGGCAGAGGCAGTTAGGGTAATCAGGCTGGCAGGGGAGGGCAGTTAGGGGCTGATCAGGCCAGCAGGGGAGGGCAGTTAGGGGCAATCAGGCAGGCAGACAAGTGAGTGGTTAGGAACCAGCAGTCCTGGATTGCAAGAGAGATGCCCAACTGCTGGTTTAGGCCTAATCCTGCAGGGGTTCTGGATTGGGGAGGGTGCAGGCCAAGCTCAGTGGACCCCCCCATGTATGAATTTTGTGCACCAGGCCTCTAGTTACTAATAAGGTTGAGCATCTTTTCAGATGTTTGTTGATCACTCCCCTTTCTCTATCTCTGAATAATCTGTTTAAACCTTTGTTCATTTTCTGTTTGTTTGAATTTTTCTTATTGGTTTGGGGAGGGTTCTCCATGTTTATGGGTATTAATTCTTTGTCAGTTTATGCATTGTTAATATCTTCTCACAATCTGTACTATCTTTGTATTTTAATGATAGAGTTGTTCATATATATTTGAAATTTTAATATAGTCACTCTTATTAATCTTTATTTTTTATGGCTTGAACTTATAATTTAAGATATTCTTTCAAAGTGAGGTCATAGGATATACTGTATTTTCTCCTAAAGGTTATAGTGGTTCTTTTCATATCTAATTCTTTATTTTACCTTAAGTTCCTTTTATAAGTATGGTGTGAGGCAGTGATTCAATTTATTTTTTCATTTGGAAAACCAGTTATCTCAGCACTATTTACTGAATAACAAGTCCATGACTTTCATTGATTTTCAGTGCCATTTCTACACTCACCAAGTTTCTATATATGCATGTCTTTCTTTCTAAACTCTTTATTTTGTGTCATTAGTTTAATATTATTATTTTTTAAAATCCTCACTCAAGGAGATTTTTTCCATTGATTTTTAAAGAGAGTGGAAAAGAGTAGGAAAGACAGAGAGAAATATCGATATGAGAGAAACTCATAGATTGGCATATGCCCTGACCAGGGCTCAGTCTGAGGAGGAGCCTGCAACCCAATTAAGATTCCTGCCCTTGATAGGAATCAAAGCTGGGACCCTTTGGTCTACAGGCCCATACTCTATCCACCCAGCCAAACCAGGTAGTGCCATTAGTTTACTTTCTATCCCTGTGCTTATAACTTCATAGCTCCTTAATATTTTAGGGAAAATGTTTTACTCTTCAAAATCATCATGACTCTCTTTGACTTTCTGTTTTTCTAGGTAAAATTTGGGATCAACTTATTGTTTCACACAAAATGTAATTTTTAATGTTGATTATAATTACATTGAATTTATAGATGTACTGTACCCACATTAGGGAAAATTCAAAGAAAGAACAAAGGTCTCACAGTATTAACACCCTAACAGAATTCCTCTCTTATACATGCATGTGTAAATATATTGTTTATTTCCAAAGAAAAAGTAACCTTCCTGAGAATAGGGACTTTGCATGTCTTGTTCACTGCTACAATGCCAGTGGCTGGAAAAGTATGTAGCACAGAGTAGGTACTGAATTGGTGGTTGCAGAAGAAATGAATAAATGAATGTAGGTGTATTTTTTAAATAATTTTTTCATGAACACATTTTAAAGTAATTTTAAGACCATTAACAGAGGTGACATATTTTTTCCATGCACATTTATGAAGAATAAGACATTATTCTAAGGAGATAGTTCCCCAAATGTGTTATACAGACATTAGACCAGCAGGATGTTAAGAAAATAAAAGAGCTCAGTAGACAAACATGTTTGGGAAATGCTTCATGCCACACTCATCTTCTAGAATCATTGTGTATATTAGAATAGTAAAGGTTCTGAGAAGTTCTGCAGTAATAAAACTAGTTCAGCCTTAGCCCTCAGTGGGTAGAGTGTTGGCCTGTGGACTGAAAGGTCCCAGGTTCAATTCCAGCCAAGGGATGTACCTTGGTTGCGGCACATCCCCAGTAGGGGGTGTGCAGGAGGCAGCTGATTGATGTTTCTCTCTTATTGATGTTTCTAACTCTCTATCCCTCTCCCTACCTCTCTGTAAAAAAATCAATAAAATATATATTTTTTAAAAAGGGCAAGTCCTCTCCCCCAAAAAACGAGTTCATTTTCCCCCAAAATTATGTGCCCCTCTTTCTAAAAATCCTACATATCTTTTTTAATGCTAAACATAAATGCTGTCCTGAAGAACAATTCTACTATGTGTGGGAAAGTATAGAACTAGAAAATGTAAGATTACTACATGTCTTTTCCCACATAATTGACTATTTATGGGTGTGAAAATTAATTCATGGGTTGGACACATCCCTTGAGAAGTCTTCATTTTTAATAATGTTTGTTCTTGCTAGTATTAAATAAAGTAGAAATGATTCGTTGCTATAAATTTGAATTTTCTGCTAGTTCATAAAGGTAAAATGTAGCCAGAGAAATACATTCACAAATAGCAATTTAATTATTCTGAAAGAGAATAGATTTCTAAAAACTTATCTTGTACTTGTGTTGATGCTGTTAGGCTGGTGCTGGCCTGGCCATCAAACCACCTCTGTGCTGACCCTTCTTCCTTACTTGGTGAGTCTTTGGTTCCCAGAGGAAGAAAGTCCTTTAAATAATTAAACATTATACACTGTGATGACTATGTTGTCCAGATTTTAGTGACAGGTAGTATTTCCTGTCCCAGACCAAACACTAAACTGATAAATTTCTTCATTATAACTGTTGTGCAATCAACTTTATTCCGAATAACCATAGTTTACCAGGACTTCCTTGAAAGTCAGTGTGGGCACTGCTGATCACCAGGATAGCAGACATAAACCAGGACTGTCCAGGCAAATAGGCAGATGGCCATTCTAATTATGCAAGACATTTCAGATGACTCCCTTCAGTGGAAGATGACTGATGATAGCTGTCTTACACTTAAGGGCTTTAAAGCATATATTTTTATTATGATTGATATAGTCATTAAAAATGTACCTATCATTGTAGGAATCATAAAATTTAGATTGTGAGGGGGTTGTAACTGAAAAATATCTGTATTACTAGGTATTAGAAAATGTAGGATCTCTTTATAAAACAGTATCATAACACTGTATTTTAAAAAAACAAAAACAGAAACAAAACGATATAGCCCTGACTATAGACAAAGCCAAGAGTTGTTTGCAACTCTTTTAAAATAAAATTTACATGGTATAACCTTTTAAAATGCAGTGGATATGTCAGCTATCCTGGAAGGACTGTATTGACATCTGTAACCCATCATCAAATTTTACTTTGGGAGAGGGAGGGGTGGCCTTTTCCAGGAGAAAATCTTAGAGAAACTCTACAAAGTAGTAGAAATATTTTGATGTTTTTCCAAATAATAAAATAAGATTGTATGCTTTTTAGAATTAATTTACCTTTGGGGGAGTTTTTTGACATCTCTTTTATAAGATAGTAACAAAAACGGTTCCCCCAATTTTGTTTTATGAGTAGATACTTTGATCCAGTTGGTTTTAAAATAAACTTTGGAGTGCGTAAGCTGAAGCCTTATATGTATGTAATACAATTATAAATATAACCAGATACAGATATAGATACACGTTATATGTACTCAGTTATCTACTCTACTGATGAAGTGTTTCCAAGGAGGACCATTTGCCTCTTTCAGAAATAAGTTAATTAACTTTGGGATGTTAGAATCAAAACAGCTACCATATTTTTTTCTGTGTATAAGATGCTCCCCCCATAACTTTCCAACCTAGAAATAAGAAATCAACATTTTGAACTTAAAACAGCACACATTTTTATTTAGTAATTACCACAGGTAATGTTTATTACATTTTAGTACTATGATATGCAGTGTATCACTTTATTCAGCCTCTGTTGCATCACTGCTCTCTTCATCACTGCTAGTTCTAGATGTATCTCCAACTTCTATTGTATCACTGCTGTCTTCTGAGTCTGTCTATATATGAGAGACCATTCTCATAAACTTGTGGCAATTTCTGAGCTAACTTTGTTCATGTTCTCATGGCCAACCCTTCTCTCCTCAAGAAAATGAAGCACCATTTGCCTTTCCTGTAAAATCAACAATGTTCATTTTGCTTGCAAACATTCTTGCCTGACATTGAATAAGCTTGGTTGACACACATAAGCCACTTTGGCACTGCTCCATAATCCAAGCCTTAAGCCTCTGCTCCAAATTTTCTCATTTTGCTGGTTTTCCTCTTAAGACCTTCTTCTTTTTTGGCATTTTAAGGTGTTGTTTTTCTTGTTTCTCCACTGTCCGATCATACAATCAGTGGGAGGAGGTTTAAATTGTCTCTCTGCAACTCTATTTCCATGTTCTTTTGCATAGCTGATTACATTCAGTTTGAATTTTGCAGAGTAAGACAAGTGCTTACTGGTATTTATCTTTTATTTATTTATTTATTTATTTGATAAATCTTTATTGTTCAGATTATTACAGTTGTTCCTCTTTTTTTCCCTCCATAGCTCTCTTCCACCTGGCTCTCACTCCTCCCTCTGCCCTTACCTCCCCCACATTGTCCTCATCCATAGGTGTATGATTTTTGTCCAGTCTCTTCCTGCACCCCCTCACCCCTTTCCCCTTGAGAATTGTCAGTCTACTCCCTTTCTATGTCCCTGATTCTATTATATTCACCGGTTTATTCTGTTCATCATACTTTTAATTCACTTGATTTTTAAAAATATATTTTATTGATTTTTTACAGAGAAGAAGGGAGAGGGACAGAGAGCTAGAAACATCGATGAGAGAGAGACATTGATCAGCTGCCTCCTGCACGTCCCACACTGGAGATGTGCCCACAACCAAGGTACATGCCTTTGACCGGAATCGAACCTGGGACCTTTCAGTCCACAGGCCGACGCTCCATCCCCTGAGCCAAACCAGTTTCAGCTAATTCACTTGATTTTTATATTCACTTGTTGATAGATATGTATTTGTTGTTCATAATTTTTATCTTTACCCTTTTTTTGTTCCTCTTCTTAAAGACCTTTCAGCATTTCATATAATACTGGTTTGGTATTGATAAACTCCTTTAGCTTTTTCTTATTTGTGAAGCTCTTTATCTGACCATCAATTCTGAATGATAGCTTTGCTGGGTAGAGTAATCTTGGTTGTAGGCTCTTGCTAGTCATCACTTTGAATATTTCTTGCCACTCCCTTCTGGCCTGCATAGTTTCTTTTGACTTCTGTGTATAAGACACCCCTCAATTTTCAGTCTAACAATTTTAGAAAAATATAGTGTCTTCTACATGGAAAGATATGGTATGTCAAATATCCAACTGGAAATGGATAGATAGATATGGGTTATATAGCATACCCAGATATAAATATAGATGTAGATGATAAAATATAGACATATGCAAACATAGACATGGATACAAATATAAATATATAGCTGTTTCTACCCTATTTTAACAAATGTATTTAGGGCTCCTTAATAACAGAAAATCATTACATTTGTCTTGATTTTCTTTTCCAAGATATATTTTGACTCATCCTATCTAAAAAAAGAGTAATATTCAAATTGACCATACAGCTACTACATCCACAAGCCATGCCCACCAGCTAATCTGGAGTATGCAAATTAACCCCAACTAAGATGGCTGCAGCCACAGAGAGAGCAGGAGGCTTGAGTTTCCCCAGCAAAGGAGGAAGCCAAGCTTTCCACCTGCCCTGGCCTGCCTTTGCCTCTACTTAAGGCTACAAAGTTTCAATTATAGAAGATAAATAAATCCTAGATACCAGGGCCGCTGTTTGGGTTGGCAGAGGGTATAGCCAGCCTGCAAACCATCACAGGCCCCTAACCCAGGCCACCCCACACCCCAAGGGAACCCCCACCCTGATTCAGAACACCTTTCAGGGCAAACCTGCCAGCCCCCACCCATGCAACAAGCCTCTATCCTATCTAATAAAAGAATAGTATGCAAATTGACCATCACCCCAACACACAAAATGGCTGCCCACATCTGGTCAAAGATGACTGTTCCCATGTGGACACAAGATAGCTGCTACAAGGTAACCAGCAGGGGAGGGCAGTTGGTAGGGACCAGGTCTGCAAGGGAGGACAGTTGCGGGTGACCAGTCCAGCAGAGGAGGGAAAGTGGGGGGGTGGGACCCAGGCCTGCAGGGGAAAGCAGTTGGGGGGCACCATGCCTGCAGGGGAGGGCAATTAGTGGTGACCAAGCCTACAGGGAAGGGCAGTTAAGAGTGACCAGGCCCACAGGGTAGGGCAGTTAGGGTCAAATAGACTGGCAAGGGAGCAGTTAGGCATCAATCAGGCTGGCAGGGAAATGGTTGGGGGGTGATCAGGCTGACAAGCAGAAGCAGTTAGGGGCAATCAGGAAGGCAGGCAGACGAGCAGTTGGGAGCCATCAGTCCTGGATTGTGAAAGAGATGTCCAACTGCCCATTTAGGCCCAATCCTACCTAGGATACCAGATTGAAGAGGGTGCAGGCTGGGCTGAGGGACACATACCCCGTGCATGAATTTTGTGCACCAGGCCTCTAGTATATAAATAAAACCCAAGGAGTGGTTAGGATTCACATTAAGATTATAGATTTCTTCCTTCACATGTTAATGTGAGTTATACTTTTAGAGAATAACAGGTTTGGAAGGCTTCTCAAGGCTCCCCAGCCTGGAGTCTTCTTTACACAGATCTCCAAGTTTCATTTCCTAACTTCAGGCTGATTTCTGTGATAACTTAACCTATTCAGAAATCCTTTCCTGATCACTATGACCAAGAGAGTGAGATATCTGCCTTCCTTGTGCTATAATACGTCATTGCTTTTTAAAAAAATCCCCTTAAATATGTCATTTCAGGTCCTTCTTTCCTTCCTTCCTTCCTTCCTTCCTTCCTTCCTTCCTTCCTTCCTTCTTTCCTTCCTTCCTTTTTTCCTCCCTCCCTCCCTCCCTTCCTTCCTACCTTCCTTCCCTTCCTCTCTTCTTTCCTCCCTCCCTTCCTTCCTTTATTTTTTTCTTCCTTCCAGTCTGTTCCTTTTACTTTCCTTTCCCTTCCTTTCCCTTCCCTTCTCTTCCCTTTCCTTCCCTTCCCTTCACTTCCCTTCCCTTCCCTTCCCTTCCCTTCCCTTTCCTTTTCTTCTCTTCCTTTCCCTTCCCTTTCTTTCCTTTTCTTTCCTTTCCTTTCCTTTCTTTTATTTCCCTTCCCTTCTTTTCCCTTCCTTTTCCTTTCCTTTCTTTTGTTTTCCTTTCCTTTTCATTCTATTCTATTCTATTCTATTCTATTCTATTCTATTCTATTCCATTCCATTCCATTCCATTCCATTCCATTCCATTCCATTCCATTCCATTCTATTCTATTCTATTCTATTCTATTCTATTCTATTCTATTCTATTCTATTCTATTCTATTCATTTTCCAGCTGTCTCTGTTTCTATAGGGCTGGAACTTCACTTATGTGTTATTGTATTTTTAGTGCCTAGAATACTGCCTGGCACAGAATATTTAAACTATCTTTGTTGCTTGAGTAAATAAATGAATGAATGAGAGTCCAACCAATATAACTCATGAGATGAAACTACATGAGATGTGGTGACCCTCCACAGAGAAAAGGAAACCATGTCCTTTGAACTGCAACTATATTCCAGGCACAGTGCTAGGAATGGATGGAATATCATTTGACAGAGTCACATGTGAAATGGAACTGTTGTCATGTTTCTCTAACTGCAGGGAATTTCTTTTTCTATTTTTGGCCCTGTTCTGCTGGGCAGTGGAAACTCTAACTTAATCTAGTTGAGATTTCATACCCCTTTTTCTGGGAGTTGTGTCTAAATTTCCAGGATTGATATGTGTGATTGGGAAAGCAGTACCAGTATTGTCCACTTTCCATGCTGACATCTGATGAACTATCCTTGTTTCTTCCTAGTCCTTGTCATTTGTCCACACAGCACTCTGCAGGTATGGCTCTCTCAACTCATTCCTGACAAGCTGGGCACATGGCTAGCTGCATAGTAGGTCAGAGTGAGATATGGGAAACTGCTTTCTCACTTCCTTTGGATACAGAAGACCATTTTGCTACATCTGAGAAAAGAAGGTGGCTGCAGGTGGCACTTAAAGAGACATATAGGAAAAAAGCAGAGGGAAAGGTGCTCTACCTAGATCCTTAGAAGTGGTCAAGAGGTCAGATGAAAAATGGCATTGTGAGAACCAAAGAAACTGAGAGTTTTATAAAAGACAATCAATGGTCAATAATGTCAAACACCAAGAGGAATCAATTGAAATGATGGATCATGATGCCCAATGATGATTTATTTTTAAAGGGTGTAAGAAAAAAGGTTAGCTATGATATGATAAAACATAGACAAGACATTTATTTGGACTTTTTTTTTTCTTATAATAACTTTTTAGTTTTCCTGTAGAAACCCAGGGAAAGAATGCTGCTCACGGGTGACTTTTTCATTTTTCAATTGTAAGATCACTTACTTTAGTGATGGTTACTGGCTCTGTCTTCTCACCCTTAGTTTTGACTAACCCGGCACACTTCAAAACTTTTGTATTTCATCCTTAATTTGTACTTTTTCTTAAATGGCAATGACCTTTTGTTATGGTCAGTTGTTCATTTTCTTCCTGCCCATCCCCCTAAGGAAAAGGTTTTGTAGAGGCGTTACACAGAACAGCTGCTCAGAACATGCATAGGCCAGTTTACATTAGGCTGTTTTTTCTTGAGAAAGTCATAGTTTAAACAAATGGTTGTGTCTATTTTAATCATTTTTGCCCTCTTTTGAAGTGTTTTTTCAAACATAAGTTTTTTTTTTAGAATAGAGTTTTGCATTATAAATTAGTCTGCTCTGTCATGTCCCTTTTAAACACAGCTGTTACTACAATGTAAACAGAGTTTTAAAAATGTAGATAAACAGTTACAAGAGGAAGAGTTTCAAGTGTTTTTAACACATGGTAAGTTTTTGCTTACTTGAATTCTGTGGTTTGAAAGTTGAATTCGAAATACACTTTTGATTTCACAGATGTCAGGCTATTCAATACAGCTGTTCACGGATGCCCTAAAAGGCATTTTTATTTCACAGTCAGCACAATTTGATAATATCATATTTTGGGAGCCATATCATTAGTAAACCTGAGATGAATATGGAAATTCTATAATGATATACTATTATACAATGCCTTTTGGAGGCATAAATGTGGAATGGAAAAATTATCTAGTGGACCAAAGATAAAATGTGAAATGATTTTACATTTTCAACTCAATAATGTGAAATATTTAGCAAATTTTCATATCTTAAAAGGAGTTATAATTTTAATCCATAATCTCAAAAAGAGAAATAAGAAAATCCTAATTCTTTAGTGGAATATTTTATACCTATATTCTAAAAGTTTCTGTCTAAACTTATACCCTAAGAAGTGAAAAATTAGGCTTTATTTGAAC
>PVJN01060107.1:0-11668 GCA_004026805.1 Lasiurus borealis
ATATACTTTTCAGACAGTTAGCTTAATAAGCTAAGTGATCCCAAAGCCTTCTGACATGTTTTCCATTTTAATTTTTTTATACAGTTAAATACTGTCTGATTTGTTTTAAGCTCAGTAAACTTTTCCCTTTGTCAATGGACCTATAATAATTTGCATGGCTGTAACAAGAGATGAAATGTTTGTATTGGAGGGCTTAGCATTGTAAACCTTGCCTTGTTGTTCTGGTTAGCATCCCCATGGGCCATTTCCAGGCATTTATAAGAGAGCTCGGCGTTGTCATAAAAGGCTGACATTCGACATGTGATCTTCCAGAGCCATGTTTATGGAGCACCTGTCAAATTGGTCTTCAGGAATGGCAATGACTAAAATGACATATGTCGTGTTTGACTAAAAGACCAACTTACTAAATTACATCCTATTTACCTGAAGGACCAGTGTAATTTCTTAAAAGGCTGTAATTTGGGAGGAAGATCAATGTGGAGAAAAAGGGGACATCTGAAATACTTTAAACAATAAAAATAAAATTTAAAAAGAAAAATATAAAGCTAATGGAAAGATTTTTTTAAAGGTTCTAATTTATTTCCCACAGGTCAGAGAAATAAGACCAAGTTTCCCAAGGGAGCCGTTGGGTATTTTGATGTTGGCAATTGTCCTGTGGTGGTAGCAGTGACCTTTGAGAAATAGTGGAATATGAAATGCAGAAGTTAATATATTTTGATGAAACATTTAAGACTATGCTAAAATCATAGGTTTCCTGCAGTAACCTAACCATCCCTTTTTGGATGTGCTTTCATAAGGCATTAAGGAAGGTGCTATCTAATTGTAATCTCTGCTGGGAGTTCTAAAACTTCACTTTAGACTTTGGGATGTTAGCCTGAACTATTTATCCCACCTAACACCCTACCATCAGGGTGAGAAATGTAAATCATAATACTCTCAAGTCACCTTAACAAAGACAAAATCAGAATTTGCATAGTATGAGAAATTTGAATTACAAACTAGAAAAGAAGGAAAAATAGAAAAGAAAACAAATAAAATACCAAGAAGTCAGATTGGTCCTATTAGCTCTAGGGGATGTAGTTCCAGGGTGTTTCCCTCCTTTGCATTTCATATTCAGAAACTCTTCCTCCAGGATACCCACCCCCCCTACCTCCCCCACACACATCCCCCACCCTGTGCTTCCTGAACCAAGCTTCTAAGCTTTTCTCAGAGCAAGCACTTTGTTCTTCTCATCTAGCCATGATCAAGTTCCATAAGCAATGATTATTTTCTCTTATTTGACTTCAAATGAATTATCATTTTGTTGGGCAGGATCTGTTCCTTAATCATATCCCTGTAAGTCATTATTTTTTCTTCCAGATAATTTTCCTAGGTGTTCCAGTTTACCAACTAATTGCCTCTTGGATCCAAATTCATCTTATTTACTTGCTCTGAGAAAATGGATCTGGGCCCTTAAAGTATTTCTCTTTACCAGTTGGCATTGATTTTTAGTCAGTAGGGGGCATTGGAGAAACATGGCAGAAGGAAAAGGGTTTGCTTCCTGGTTCCCTTCTATTCAGAAGCAACAGGCTTCTACAGCCCCGCACATGTAGCTTCACCAGAGCCAGCTCTGCACCAGGAGCCTCACTAGTGCCAGGGCTTGAGGTGCACAGCTTCCCTCAGCACCCTCACCCCACCTTTGGTGATTTTGTAGCAGTGTGCCTTTGGTGAGAAACCTACTTGGGAACAGCTTTCCCCAGCACCCTAGCAAATATCTAGCAAGTTCAACCAATGCAACTTCTGCCATAGAGAGCTGAGGCTGTGCTCCCCAACAAGGTCTGTTTCTCAGCCCTTGGTGACTCTGTTTCAGCCCTGTCAGTAGTGGATGCTCTTAATCCTGGAGTCTTTAGAGTTCTCTGTACTTCTTCCTGACCAACTCTTTCCTACCCCAATTCCTTGATATGATCAATAATTCTTTATATTAACTTTCCTTGTTCAAATTACTATGTGGTCTTTTTCCTCATTGTTCCCAAACTGGTTAATGCTATAGTTTCAAAGATCTGGCCACTAAGGTGTTCTTATTCACATTGGTTTCCATGTTGGGCCACTTTATTTGGATCATTATAAGGTAAGCATTTCCAACACTACATCACACCTATTACATGATTTATCTCTATGTGAGAGATATAATAACTATATACTTAGAAGACATATATTCTTAAGAGAAAAGTTGTAGGCAGAGATTAGAGATAAAATTGGTCAGTATCACCCCAAACCCCGAATCCTTTTGACATCTTCCATGAAAACTCATCGTCAAAACTTCTATTAAAATAAATAAAAATAAAATCATATGCAAGAATTACAGAGCTGACCCATGCCTAGATCTGATAAAAAGCCAGGGTCGGGAAAGTGGATGGCTATCTTGAAGGATCAGAGAAACAAAATGCTACTACCACTCAGGAAAGGAGGGAGAGCAGGATTAGATGATGCTGCCTTATTATACTTGAAGTCAGAGACTAGACAATGCTATGGCTATACAGTAAAATAAATCAGTAAAATATTGGATTAAACAAAATAGACTGAGCATTGCTAATTTTCTCCAAGCCTTTAATATACCATATGCAACTCGAGTCTCCATAGAAAGAACCTAGAATACATTGTCTCCTAAATTTATATAAGTATTGCTTATGACCAGATTTAAAGTCTTTGAAGTATTTTTAGAAAATACTGAGCTATCAATGTGGAAAAAATTTGTTTGAACATTAAAGAGTCCATCCTGTCTGGAAGGGAATATTTTAATGTAGTCAGGAAATAAAGTTGGCTAGACTACTTATAGCTGGGTCACAGAGGGCCCTGGTAGGGTGATTACTACTTTGGACACATTTACAAGAGGGAGAATGTTCAGGCTGTTTCTGGAAGCCATGCTCTTGGGCCTCGTCCCACTGTTCCAGCTCATTGCCCTCCTGAATCTGAACAGAGAGTTGAATGGAAGTTTCTCTGGGCAGAGCTGGTAGAAAGGTGAGGCAAAAGAATTGTATAAGTGTAGGGTCACCTCCTGTCTTTTATTAAAGTTTGGTACTTTGTTCACCAGGGATCTTTTGATATAAAATTAGATCTTTTAAGAATATTGCATTGAAACGTTATCTTAAATAATGGACTTCCTGGAACCCCTTTTAAATTTTGCACCGAAGGCCAGTACCTCAATTCATTCCATCCTACTCCTGGCTCAGCCCTACTGCTGGGGATATACAGAATTTACAGAATGTTCCTAACCTTCCTGCTTCGTTATTATTTTTACTTTTTAAAAATCTATTACTAAATGTAAACACAAGTTGAAATAAGCCCATATTATTCCACAAAAGAACACATAACTTTGGGTACCTAACTGAGGTTTCAATAGCAGATAAAACAGAAGAGATTGGCCTTCAGTAATGTGTACTGGTAATTGTGTGTGTGTGTGTGTGTGTGTGTGTGTGTGTGTGTGTGTGTGGTGTGCACCTGGTTATCACTCTTTGGCAACAAAAATACAGATCATCTGGTTCTTAGTATGTCACTTTTAAAAGGCAAAGATGTGCCCTCGTTGTCGTTAGATTCCATTTTAGATCTTCAATTTTATTTAAATAAAATATGTTGCAAGCACAATACATTTTTCATTTCCACAAGTATAACTTTGGTGTTTAATTAGATTCATTAAATAAATTAATGAATTTTATTATCAAATCTTTTTAGAAGGTTTATAAGGTATAATATTTACTGGTGCCTCTGTAAAGGTGAACTCACACCATAATGGGAAAAACATAAGATACTAGTGACCCGGTGCATGAAATTCATGCACATTAAAAGGGGATTACTTAGAGGAAATAATTTAATATTGCTATTTGTCCTTTCTTTATAATAGAAGTGTGAGAGATGAAAGAAAATTAGTAAAATTTATATGAAAATCTTCCTCCTGTCAGAGTCTGGGGTGCACCACCCAACCCAGAATCAAGTCCCAGCCCACTCAAAATTGCATGAGACCCAGACCTGGCCAGACCCCCTGAAATGGGCTAAATCCAGACCCAACCAGTCCCACCCTTGTCAAGCCCTGCTAGGCAGGAGGTATAGTCTCAGGTCCCCTGGCCTGGTGTCAGGATGGCAGGCATGGTCTGAGGTCCCCCAGACTAGACCAGGGCGGAGGCATGCCTTGAGGTCCTTCATCAAGTCCCACCAGGTGGGGTACATGACCTGAGACCCCCCATCAAGCCCTGCTGGATGGGGGAAGGGCCTGAGTTCCCCTGTCAAGCCCAGCCAGTCAGGGGGGTGGGAAGGTGCAGCCTCAGGTCCCCTGGCCTGATGCCAGGGTGGCAGGCACCTGAAAGGAGGTACTGTCTGAGGTCCCCCAGCCTGATGTTGCGGCAGAGGGAGCAGCCTGAGGTCCCCTAACCTAGCACCAGGACAGAAAGCACACCTTGAAGTTTTCCATCAAAGCCCTGCCAGGTAGGAGGCATGGCCTGAGGTCCCCTGTCAAGCCTCATGGGGGAAGGGGGTGGGCATAGCCTCAGGTCCCTGTTGATTGCTCATTAAGGCTCCTTCTGGGAACTTGGTCTCCGCTGTGGGTGCAGCCACCTTTGTGATGGACTGATGGTCAATTAGCATATTCCTTCTTTCTTAGATAGGATTGTAAAAAGAGAGAAAAAGAAAAAAGCTTTTACTTGGCCAGTGTTGTTTCCACTACCAATACAATTCTTTTTCTGTTAATTCACATCTTGGCCCAAATAGAGTGTAAGTTCCTTGAGGTCAGTAATTGTTTTTATTTCTTTTTTTATCCTCAGCACTTAACATAATATATAGAATACAAAAGTGCTTACAAATACTTGTCAAAATGAGTCAATGAATAAATAAGCTTACTTAAAATTCTATTTTGACCTGAATTTTCTGTCCTTTAAAGTAAAACTTTTCATATTATTACATTTTATGGCTCTGTCTGAAATTATCAAATATTGATTAGTATGTGGAGTCATGTGAACTTCCTTGTATTTTATTGAAAATGTGAATTGGGGGGGAAAGACTTGGGAAAATAGTTTGACATTATCTGGTAAAGTTGAAGTTGCGTATGCTCTGTAACTTTGCAATTCCACACCTAAGTAACTATCTAATAATGAAAGACCTGGAGTGTATTAATTATCCTAAATGTATTGATCTACACTTACGTGTTTATCCCCTATCCTAAGTGTATTAATCTACACTTAAGTGTTTGTTCCCTTGCTTCTCCTTCTGTTTTCAATTAATTCAATAAATTGCTCTATTGGAGAACCTTAATTTGGCTTGTAGGCCTTTTGTTCAACAACAAATATTTCGCCTTATTGTTCTTAAAGGCTGATTGCATCAAAGTAATTTCCCACAGAATTCTGGGTTGCATGTATCTGTGCAAAAGAACATGAAAACTTTCAGGAGCAAGATAGTTTCAAGAATTAAAAATTTCCAAATCCTCAAAATCATATATATTCCTTCCTAAAAGTGATCTGCCTTGGAACATGCCTGTGCTTGTCATTTTCTTTCTTTATATTTCCCTTTTCCCACTTACCAAAAGAAATAATACCTCCTGGCCAACTTTTTCCCCTATTGTGCCCTACCCCAGGTCATTAAAAAATCTCCTGGCTGCCACACAGAACCTCCATTAATCAAGACACCAAAAGCACCACTTTACTTAAATCCTTAGATACATTTAACTTTTATATTCAATAATTAGCAATAAAGATTATAATGTACTTATATTGTTTTCATAAATTATATACTATGGCAACTATAATACCTCTAACCAGAAGAGGTATTTTAACAGAAACTTATGGACCTAGAAAATTTAACATTTTTAATCACATATACTTATTTTTACTGCTGTGAAATAGTCTAGACTTTAAAGCATAAAAATACATTATATTAAGATACTTTTTTGGAGGAAATGATATTTTAAAAATAATGTAGCCCTGGATAGTTTTGCTCAGTGGATAGAGCATCATCCTGTGGACTGAAGAGTCCCAGGTTCAATTCCAGTCAAGGGCGTATACCTTGGTTGCAGGCACATCCCCAGTCGGGGGTGTGCAAGAGGCAGCTAATGGATGTTTCTCTCTCATCAATATTTCTAACTCTTATCCCTCTCCCTCTCTTAAAAATAAAATAAAATAAAATATAAAATAAAATATATTTAAAAAAGAAAAACAATGTAAAATTTTTAACTGATGAGGATTTTGATCATGTATATTTTAAATGGATGAAGGTGGTCTCATATCACTATAGTAGTTAGCTTGAACTGAATACATCTGAGTGATATATGTCTTATTTGTCAAAGTTAATAATTATAACACAGTGGAAATTACATTTTTGGCAAGTATTTTAACATACAATGAAAAATGTTAGATGTTTTATCAGTCAAATCCAATGAAGAAAACAGAAACATTTCCAGGTATTATTCTTTTAACAAAAGGAATTTAATAGGCTATAGAAGAGCTTGAAAGTCAACAGGGGACATAAAGCAATTCACAGGTTAGCAACATCTGGAGTTACTTCAGCCAGAACCATAGGAATACCACCAGTAGGGTTTGTTATAATAACTCAGAAAGCAGGGAGGGCCACCTAGGAGCCAGAAGCATGGTGGGGCCACACTGAGGATCTGTGAACCACAGAGAGGAGCGTTATTTAGTATAATATGGAGCCACAGAGACAATGCAGCAACTGCTGAAGACACTACCTGAGAAAGAATAAGGAGGAAATAAATTTTCTGGCTTCTCCTCTACATCTGTCGTCCAATCTTTCACTAGTGTCTCCATTGGCTGACACAACCTGAGAGCCAGTTGTTAAGGAAGCTCAAGAAAAGTAATTCCCTAAAATATACAAGTAGAACATGGTAAGGAAGGACAGACAAGTAACCAACCTAAAACTGGTATTTGATATACAAAAGAATAAAGGGAGAGCTCTACCTCACACCATATATAAAAAGTAACTCAAAATAATCAAATTTTTAAATGTAAAAACTAAAACTATAAATCTCTTATAAGAAAGCATAGGTACAAATCTTTGTGACTATGGCTTAAAGTGGTTTATTAGGCAGTAGTTTCTTAAATATGGTACCTAAGAGACAAGCAACCAAGAAAAACTAGATAAACTGGACTTAATCAAAATTAAAATGTTTGTGTTCAAAGAACATTATTAAGAAAAAAAGACAACTTAAAAAAATGGAAGCAAAGATTTATAAGTCGTATGTTTTTAGATAAGGATCTAAAATCCAAAATATACAAAGAACTCTTGTAACTCAATAACAACAAAAATATAAATAAAGGCAAACAATCTAATTAAAAAATAGGCAAAGGATCCTAATACTAGTAGACATTTCTCCAAAGAAGACATGTAAATGGCCAATAAGCACATGAAAAGATGCTCAATATCATTAGTCACTAGAAAAATACCAATCAAAATCACAATGAGCTAATACTCTGTACCCAGTATTATTAAATACTATTATTATTAAATACTTTATTAATACATTATTAAAATGGCAATAATAAAAAAGATAAATAATAACAAGTGTTGGAGGAAATATGGAGAGATTGCTGGTATAAATGCAAGATGGTGTAGCCACTGTGGGAATCAGTTTGGCAGTTTCTTTAAAGTGAAAGAGAATACAGTATTACCATAAAATATAGCAATTCCATCCAACAGAAAAGAAAACATGTTCACATGAAAACCTTATACACAGATATTCATAGCAGCATTGTTCATAACATCCAAAACATGGAAACCACTCCATTTCTATTAACTTGTAGATGAAGAAATAAAAGTGGTATATCCATTCAGTGGAATATTACTTAATCACTAGAGGCCCAATGCACAAAATTTGTGCAAAGGCCTTGGCCCCAGCCCCGCCCCTGCCCGCCATGGCCAGGGCCTTCTGCCGCCTCTCCCTCCACCCCTGCCTGCTGTGGCTTTATCTGGAAAGAAGGACGTCCAGTCTAATTAGTATATTACACTCTTATTATAGATTAAAAAGCAAAGAAGTACTGACATATGCTGCAACATAGACAAACATTGGAAACATTATGCTAAGTGAAGGAAGCCAGACACGAAAGCCTACATACATATTGTATGCCTCCATTTATCTGAAACGTCTAGAATAGAGACACAAAGAAAGTAGATTGGTGTTTCTAGGAGTTGGTGGGAGAATGTAAAAAGGAGAGACTGCTAACAGTATGGGGTTACTTTATAGCATGATGAAAATATTCTGAAATTAGATAATGATGATCACTGAACAACCTTTTGAATATACTAAAAAAAATCATTTAACTATACACTTTAAAAGCTTTAATTTTGTGGTGTGGAAATTAAACCTTCAATTTTAAAAATTAAATTAATAATTTTAAAAATGAATGCATGGGTCCACTGTTTTCAGAGCTCAATTGGGTAAAAGAAGCACTTCAGGTATAATTTATTTCCTAGAGAAACCTGTACAAATGTACTCCAGGAAAACACAAATATTAAAAGGGTAAATATATTATGGGATATTTTATGCCAAGGAATACTGCTAGCAGTGAAAATGAGTAGACAATAGTACGTATGATATCATGGATGCATCACAAGAACCTAATATTGAGCTAAAGCAACAAATCTGTTGAATATAAAGACATGTAGGAGAATGATCATAGCAATATTACTCATAATAACCAGAAAGAAAACCACCCAGCCAACAAACATCATCAAGAGAATGAGTGGGTAAACAGTGCTATATTGACACAATAGAACACTGTGAGCGATAGGAAGGAGTAGAATTCAGCTACATGTAAACCATAAGAATGAGTCTCATAAAAACAGTATTAAGTGAAAAAGACAGAAGTGAGAGGGTATGTGTTGTATGATTCTCTTTACATAAAATTCAAAACCATGTAAAACTAATCTGTAAGGTTAGAAGTAAGGATAATGGTTACCCCAAGCAGAAAGAAGTGTAATGGCTATCAGGTGGCCAACATTCTAGAATATATAACATTCTAGAATGTTATAATGCTGTTTTTCTCAGTGCAGGTTAAACTTCTACCTGAGAAATCAGGATGCCAGAACATACCAGACATTTCACTTGTGGAAATTCACCAAGTAGCACACTTACAATGTTCATGCTTTTCTGTATATATTTCATATAGCACATAAAAGTTCAAAAAGAAAACAACCAGTTGCTAAGGAATAAGTAAAGTATAAAACCATTTATATGAAATTTAATCACATGCAACATTAAGTAATATATTGGAGAAACTAATATTTGGTAAAATTATAAAGAAAATCAAGGGAATGATAAACCCCAAATTCAAGCTTGTGGTTACTTCTGAAGTGGATCAGAGACCAGATCAGGGTTTCATAGGTATTAATAATGTTTTACTTCATATGCGAGTTTGGTAGGTATATAATATTGTATTGCTATTCTTTACATTCAACAATAGTTTACAAATATTCGTTTGATACTACTCAATATTTAATAAAAACTATTAAAAAAAAAACCTCTATGAATCTCAATTCCAAAATCTATAACTTAAAGCCTATCTATTTTCTAGTGTTAGGTTAGGCTGGAGATTGGTTTAGAAAATTTTGTCATTTTAGTATTTTTTTTAATATATTTTTATTGATTTCAGAGAGGTGGGGAGAGGTAGAAAGAGATAGAAACATCAATGATGATGCACACCCTACACTGGGGATCAAGCCTGCAACCTGGGCATGTGCCCTGGCCCTAGAATCCAACCATAACATTGTGGTTCAGAGGTTGGCTGGGCTTGGTTTATTTTAAATACTATTAATTAATCTCTTACTGGGGTCAAGATATTAAATAAGCATAAGTTTCTATTAAATCCTATGTGAATTAATTATTAAAGGAAAATCCATCTATTGGTCAATTTTCAAATACAAATAGTACCAATTCTGAAGAATTGTATTTCCAAATTTTGTTTGCAAAAGGATTTGATTAGGGGTTGGCGGAGTTTGGAACACTATTGGTCAAATTCCCATCTAGTCCAGGAAAGCCTATTTAATGTGTAATATAACTATTATAGTAAGAGTCTTATATTCTTCTGTGATTTTGTGGAAAATGAGGCACAACTTCTACCTGAGAAGTCAGGATATCAGAACTTGCTAGCTATTCCTTTAGTGCCAGCCTCTCAGAGAGTCAGTGGTCCTTCTACTACAGAATATAGAGTAAGAGATTTCCATCCCACAGTCAGGTTCTTTATTGTAGGTATAGAGGTAAGTGAAGAAGAATCCACTGAGGCAACAAGGATGTCTGCTCCTCTGTACAGCAGAGCAGTTATACATATTGAGCATAGTCACATATAGACTTCCTTGAAAGCTCCACAAAGCAGTTTAGAATTTATGATTTAGGTAAAGTGATGACTTAATAAAAATTAATCTATCAGTTATTGAATATTTACTATGTACTAAGCATTTTCCTAAGTAGTTTACATGCATAAACTTGTTTACTCCTCATGACAATTTTATGAAGTAGGTAATTTAATATCCTTATTTTCAGGTGAAATTGAGAGATAGAATAGTATTTCACCTAATGGTAACACCAGGTGTGAACCCAGGATACTGATGTGTAGCATCTGACAATTTTTATGGTGTAAATATTCTTGTTACAGTTGATTTTAAGCTACAAGCATGATGCCACCAAACACTGGGTTGAGAAGAGATAAACACAGTGGGTTCTAACAAACTGATAATAGCCAGCTTTACCAGTGCTTATTATATACTAGAGGCTCAGGGCATGAAAATTCATGCAGTGGAGCAGAGAGGGGTGCCCCTCATCCTGACCTGCCCCCTCTCACAGTCCAGGAGCCCTCAGGGGTGGGAGGTGACCCGGCAATCAGGGGAAAGCGATGCCCCCATCACACCTCTGCAGCTGCCACTTCTGGCAGCATAAGCCTCAGCCGGCCCTGGTTATCTGAGCCTTGGGCTGGCCCTGTGTAGCTGGGCAGCCACTACCCGAGGCTTGCCTGCGCCTCGGGCTGGCCCTGGGTGGTTGGGCTGACACTGCTTGCCTGAGCCTCAGTCAGTTGGGGGTTGCAGGAGGATCCAAGGCACCTGGTGGGGTCAAAGGGACTCTGATGGCAGGTGCAGAGCAGCTGGCCCCACCCCCATTGTGGGCACCACCATCTTGTGATGGTGTGATGGTCAATTTGCATATCACCTCTTTTTTATATAGCATAAGAAGTACTTTGCTAAAGCAGAAAAAAAGGATGTTTAGAATCTAGTTCTTGCACTATGGTAGTGAAGGTATGAATGGAAAGTGTATTTACAGTCATGAAATATTAATAAAACATTTAATACAACTTTATAAGAGGAATGATAATTCACATTTAATTGCCAAATGTTATAGATATTAATTTAGAGGTGTAAAATAGCAGTGGCGTCTATGGACAAGTAAGGTTTTATGGAGCATTCACAAGTTATGAAGTTATTGCAAAGTTTGCATGGGTATAGAGGAAAGCATTATTAAACAGGGAATAAGAACATGAACAGAAAGTGCTATTTAAGTGAATTAATTTTCTTTGAAGTCAGCTCAGTTCACTAAATCAGACTACAAAGAAAAATTGTAGAATCTCACTCATGGAAATTTCCCCAGAGACCTGGATCAGTTTCAACACTGATCTGACAAGAGGCAGGCAGATGAACCAGATGACCTCTT
>PVJN01060108.1:0-11665 GCA_004026805.1 Lasiurus borealis
CCAATGGGGCCTGAGTGTGGGAGGCGTGCTGCGCTTTGGTGGGAGCTTTGGTTTGGCCGGGACTTGGCGCCGAGCGGAGGCTTCCCAGGTAACGCGAGGCCGCCCGCAACCGCGCGGCCCCGGCCGAGCACGTGCAGGAAGCGGGGGCTCCGGCAGAGCACGTGCAGGAAGCGGGGGGCGCTGTGTGACGATGGGGTCTGGGTCCACTGCCTTTTGGTGATGAGTAAACAAACCCAAGACCCCAGAGGGCACCTACTCTTTTTTATTTTTTTTATATATGTTTTTATTGATTTTTTACAGAGAGGAAAGGAGAGGGATAGAGAGTTGGAAACATCGAAGTGAGAGAGACATCGATCAGCCGCCTCCTGCACGCCCCCCACGGGGGATGTGCCTGCAACCAAGGTACATGCCCTTGACCGGAATCAAACCTGGGACCTTTCAGTCCGCAGGCCCACGCTCTATCCACTGAGACACACCGGTCTCACACACCTACTCTTTTTTAGATGATGTTAGGAGTGGAAGCTTAAAGTCTCCTTCTTTCATTCAGTTAACACAGACTTATTGATTCGGTCACCTTTATGCTGGAATCTTGAGCACATTTCAACCAGAAGCCGGTTTTCCCAAAACATTCCTTTGCACGTGCTGGTGCGCTGCCTGGAAAGCATCGTCCCTCTTGCCCCACTTCGCGTTGCTAAGTCTCACTCAAGTAGCCATGCTCGCTTGGAGGTGTCTGTGCCCGGGTGAGGGGCCTCCATCCACCCAGCCCCTCTTCCACCTCGGCACTGACCACACCCCCTGGACTGGAATCGGTTCCTTGTCTGTCTCTCCCAGTAAGCAGCGGTTCTCTCACTTCATGGGCACCCAGATCCGTTTACAGAAAATGCAGACTCCTGGGTCCTGCTAGAGCAGCTGTTCTCAACCTTCCTAATGCTGCGACCCTTTAAGACAGCTCCTCATGGGGTGGTGACCCCCAACCATAAAATCATTTCCGTTGCTACTTCATCACTGTCATTTTGCTACTGTTATGAACTATCATGTCAATATCTGATAGGCAGGATGTATTTTCATTGTTACAAATGGAACATAATTAAAGCATAGGGATTAATCACAAAAACAATATGTAATTACATATTGTGAAATATTTATTTCTAATGACAAATACATGAAATTTTGTCTTGAATCGTGGTGTAGCATGGGCAACAGTCTTCATACAACAACAGTGAACTACATTGCTATGTTTTGCTACACCAAGGAGCCGTGTGTTGGTTCCTAAGACCATGGGAAATAGGTGTTTTCCAATAGTCTTAAGCGACCCCTGTGAAAAGGTCGTTTGACCCCCCAAAGGGGTTGTGACCCACAAGTTGGGAACCGCTGCACTAGAGCCTGGGTTCCAGTCTGCATTTTCCTGTGCTTGGGTTCTAAAACAAGTAATTTCGGTCACACCTGCAGAAGCCCAGGGCGGCATGAAGACAGGGCCCAGGCCAGACCTAGAATAGCAGCTGGTAAGTGACATCCATGCCTGTGAGAAGTGCAAGTAAACTCGGAATGGCTCACTCTGCACATCAGCAGGACAGGTGACGCCAGGACTGTGGCTCAGCTGAGAGGGCTGGGGATGAGGCTGACTCAAGAGTCCACGAGCGAGCCAGGAGGGCTCCCCTGGCCCCCCTCAACCGTGCCCAGCTCCCCACCGGGCCCGGCCTGGGCTTGCCTGCGTCAGCTGGCCCCGTTTCCCTGTCCCCTGCCCTGAGCTGCCTCAGGCACTGCCGTTATTAGCTTCTGAGAAGCAGGAGGTGTGAGGAGAATGGGCTGTGAGTTTCCTAGAACAGTCCCCCCCCCCCCTAGACGGGGCGGCCCTCTCAGATCTGGCTGCATTGTCCCTCCTCCGTTAGGGACCGTTTCACTGATGAGGCCCAGAGAGGCAGAGCCCCTGAAATCCAGGCCTGGCTGATCTCAGAGCCCTCTTGCCTCAGAGGGAGAGAGGGAGGGTATTCCAAGGGGAACTATGGAAAGAGAGTCATCCAGGGAGGGGTTTTCTTGGCAGAGGGAACAGTATCTGCAAGGATCCAGAGGCTGGATGAAATGGGCAAGAGAGAGTGAGGGGGGAGGTGCTAAGGGGATGGGTTCAGTGGGAGCTTGGCCCTCAAAATTTTGAGAGCCACTATTCGTGGTGAGGACAGAGGGAGCTGTGAAGGATAGGAGTGATGTTTGGTTTGGTTGTGCTTTTTTTTTTTAATGTTTTTATTGATTTCAGCGAGGAAGGGAGAAGGAGAGAGAGAGAGAGAGAGAGAGAGAGACATCAATAATGAGATAGAATCATTGATGGGCTGCCTCCTGCACACCCTACATTGGGAATCGAGCCCACAACCTGGACATGTGCCCTGATCAGGAATCCCACCGTCACCTCCTAGTTCGTAAGTTGACGCTCAGCCCCTGAGCCACACTGGCTGGGCTGGTTGTGGCTTTTTTAAAAAACTTAAACATTCATACATGAGATTCCTGAAATTGAATGTGATGAAAATTTCATAAACAAAACACACCTATATAAGCAGCCCCTAGATCAAAGAATTAGGGCCCCAGCCCTAACAAGTTTAGCTCAGTGGGTAGAATGTCGGCTTGACCAGGTTTGATTCTGGTCAAGGGCCATGTACCTTGGTTGCAGACACATCCCCAGTAGAGTGTGCAGGAGGCAGCTGTTCGATGTTCCTAACTCTCTATTACTCTCCCTTCCTCTCTGTAAAAAAATCTATAAAAAATATATATATTTAAAAAGAATCAGGGCTCCAAAAGCCCCTGACACCCATCTATTCATCCCAGGAGGACCACCATCCCTGCATCTAACACTATACATGAGGTTGGTCTGAGTTTGTGCTTTCTATAAACAGCATCCTACAGTACAGGGTGGGGCAAAAGTAGGTTTACACCTGTATTATTATTTATTGTACTAGAAGCCTGGTGCACGGATTCATACACTTGTGGGGTCCCTCAGCCTGGCCTGGGCCCTCTCACAATCAGGTACCCCTCAGGAGATGTCAGAGAGCTGGCTTTGGCCCAATCCCCACAGGCCAGGCCGAGGGACCCCATCAGTGCACGGATCCATGCACTGGCCTCCAATATGCATGCAAGATCTTTGGTTAATCTCTTCCTGCCCTCCCTGCTTACCTCTGAGATTCATTGGTCTGTTCCATGTTTCCATGTCTGTGGTTTCTGCTCCTGCATCGAGCCTGCCCCCTGGTGGTCAGTGTGTGTCACAGCTACTGGCTAGTCAGCCAGTCATTTAGGCTTTTATATATAACTAGAGGCCCAGTGCATGAAATTCATGTGGGGGGCGGGGGGGGGGTGATGTCCCTCAGCCCAGCCTGTACCCTCTCCAATCTGGGACCTCTCGAGGGATGTCCAACTGCCCCTAAATGGGCAGTTAGACAACCCTCTCACAATCCAGGACCGCTGGCTCCCAACTGCTTGCCTGCCTGCCTTCCTGATTGCCCCTAACTGCTTCTGCCTGTCAGCCTGATCACCCCCTAACCACTCCCTGCCAGCTTGATGCCTAACTGCTCCCCTGCCAGCCTGTTTGCCCCTAACTGCCCTCCCCCAAATTGTTCTCCCCTGCAGGCCTGGGTACCCCCCAACTTCCCTCCTATGCCGACCTAGTCACCCCTAACTGCCCTCCCCTGCAAGCTTGATCACCTCCAACTGACTTCCCTTGTAGGCCTGGTCCCTCCCTACTGCCTTCCCTGCTAGCCATCTTGTGGCCATTTTGTCCACAAAAGGGCAGTATTTTTGACCACATGGGGGCAGCCATCTTGTGTGTTGGAGTAATGGCCAATCTGCATGTTACTCTTTTATTAGATAGGATAGAGGCCTGGTGCATGCGTGGGGGCCAAGTGTCTCAGGTCAGGGTGAGGGTTCCCTTGAGGTATGGAGCAGCCTGGGTGAGAGGCCTGTGGTGGTTTTCAGGCTGGTATCTGAGATTTATCTTCTACAATTGAAACTTTGTAGCCTTAAGCTATAGGGAGGCCAAGACAGGCCAGGGCTACAGAAGCTTGGCTTCCTCCATCACCAGGGACAACGCTAGTCTGCTTTCTCCAGCTCAGTGGCTGCCGCCATTTTCGTTGGGATTTATTTATCTTCTACAATTGAAACTTTGTATCCTTGAGTGGAGTCCTGGGCCCACCAGGATGTGTGGAAAGCTTGGCTTCATCCATTGCCAGGGAAACCCAGGCCTCCCTCCTGCTCACTCTGTAGCCTCAGCCATCTTGGTTGGGGTTAATTTGCATACTCAGTCCTGACTGGCTGGTGGGCATGGCTTGTGGGTATAGCTGAGTGATGGTTAATTTGCATATTACTCTTTTATTAGATAGGATTATTTTCTAAATGAACTACTGTAAACCTACTTTTGCTCCACTCATGTGTACTTTCTGTGTGTGGTTTCTTTCACCAGCGTGTTTGTGAGATTTATCCATGCTGTGCCTCTAGTTGTCATTTGTTCACTCATTGCCATATGATGTTCTATAGTGCAAACACATCACAGTTTATTTTCCATTTGACTCTTAAAAAAATTTTTTTCTTGCCGGGACCAGTTTGGCTCAGTGGATAGAGTGTTGGCCTGGGGACTGAAAGGTCCCAGGTTCGATTCTGGTCGGGGGCATGTACCTTGCTTGTGGGCACAACTCCAGTAGGGGGCGTGCAGGAGGCAGCTGATCCATGGCTGTCATCGATGTTTCTGACTTTCTATCCCTCTCCCTTTCTCTCTGTTAAAAATCAATAAAATATATTTTTTTAAAAAATTTAAATTTTTCTCTCTATTGTTGAAAGTCTTACAAATGACATCCTCCTCCCCACTCCTATCCCCTCCATTTGCCTTTTCCCCCCCCATTTGACTCTTAATGAGTATTTGGGGTGTTTCCAGGTTTGGGGTGTTACAAACAGTGTTGCTAGTTTGTGCATACCTTTGCTGTACTTATGGATGCATTTCTGGTGGAGGTGTGCCTAGGAGCCACTATAGGGTCCCAGGAGGTGACAGATATGACAGGTCAGGCCCAGCATGTGGACAGAGGGCTAGGCAGTGCAGGTCTGAAGGCCACAGGACTCCCATGGAGGTTTCAAGTCACCTGCCTCCCCCCTGAGCTGAGTTAGGTTGGTGATGCCCCTGGTATTGCTGGGCATCCTGGGAGTGTCCCGGCCTTAGTCACGTGTTATCCTCCCAACAGCCTGCAAGGCAGCTCTGAGTGATCCCACTTTACAGCTGCAGACAGGAAGGCTCAGAGTGTCCACCACTGGCCCGGTCACCTGGCTTGTACATGGCAGAGGCAGGATTTGAACCCAAGTCTGCCTAATGGGCGGACCTGGGTTCTGAACCATCCTACACCCCATGAGCCAAACTGCTGGCTGTTTCTTCCACTACGCTAGGTATCCTCTTAAGTGCCTGGGACCTAGGCTTTTCCAGTGTTCATTTATCCCAAGTATGGCTGGCCTTTCACTCCGGCCTCTGCCCGGCAGGGAGTTCAGACAGGCCAGCTGGTTTATGCACCATCTCTTTTGCTCTCTGGGCCTATTTCCCCAAAATGTGTCACCTGCTGCCAAAACCAGTTTGGTTCAGTGGATGGAGCATCGGCCTGCGGACTGAAGGGTCCCAAGTTGATTCTGGTCAAAAATATTTTTTTTAAAATTATTTTTTAAAATATATATTTTTTATTGATTTTTTTTTTTATGGAGAGGAAGGGAGAGGGACAGAAAGTCAGAAACATCGATGAGAGAGACATCAATCAGCTGCCTCCTGCACGCTCCCCCTCCCCTCCACTGGGGATGTACGCGCAACCAAGGTACATGCCCTTGACCGGGGAATCGAACCTGGGACTTTTCAGTCCGCAGACCGATGCTCCATCCACTGAGCCAAACAGTCTCGGCAAATAAGATACATATTTTTTTAAAATGTGTCAGCTGCTGCCCCGAGTTAGAGGCTCATTTCCTGCCTCAGGAGCTTCTGCATCTGAATTCCCAGCAACCCACTGCCCGCCACAGAAGTGGGCCAGGGCTCCCATAGGGCTCTCCCAGCTCTGCGCTCTGCTCTGCTTCTGGGGACACCGTGTCACGTAGAAATGAAGTGCTCGCAGACTGACGGGGACGGGGTGGGTGTGCCTGCATCCAACCGACCCAGGAACCAGCTCAAAGGGGCTCTCGCTGGCCAATCTGAACCATCAGAATGCTTGTCACTGACCATATCAAATAAAACCCACGAGAACATAGCGGTATTCAAAGAACAGAAAAACGTTTTGTGGAAAGCTAGTCAGCATCAGAAATAAGTTGCTGGTCCCATCAAATGGGCAGATCTCAGAAACGTCATTGGAAACCAAGCACAGGAGATCACAGACTGCAGGATTCCATTTACAGAAACGTCCAGAAAAGGCAGATCGAGAGAGAAAAAGTAGATTGGTAGCGGCCGGGGCATTTATGGCAAAAGGACACTAGGGGGTCTTTTTGGGCGACGGGAACGTTCTGAAAACAGGCAGTGGGGACAGCTGCACTCTGTAAATTTACTAAAAACCGTTCAAGCAGAGGAATTTATGGCACACACGTTACACCTCACTGAAGCTGTTCAATCCAACAAAACGACTCGCTAGCCTCCGAGGCGACCCGATCGGCCAGCGTCTCTAAAATCCATAAAGGGAATCAGGCCTTTCCCTGTCTGGGGCACTGAACCCGCTCTCCACCTGGAAAAACACCTTTCAGAATCCCAGCAGACGTTCGAGAACCACTGATGCGCTTTTCAGGCGTGATTTTGGCAGGTATCTTCATCGCGCCAGAGAACTCCCACCTTATTTTTCAGACCTGCTTGGTCAGGTGTTTAGCAATGAAGTACATGTCTGGAACTTACTCGAATAAAAATTTTTTTAAAGAAATGGCAAGATGTTATTACTGACTTGCAGTGTTGACTTTATGGGTAGTCTTTATTATGGGTTTCTTTGGTACATCTGACACTTTTCAAAGTGACGCTTGTTTTTCAAATCTCCTTCGCATAAACCCTGCGATGCCCAACTGCCCAGGAACACATCCAAGGATCTAGCAGGCGCAGATCCGACCTGTGCCAGCCCTCACCCTGGCTCTCACCAGCGCAGGCTTAGTGCCTGAGCCTGACCCTACACTCCTGGCCTCATCCACCACTGCATCGTACAGATGTGGCTCCGTACAGATGTGGCTCAGACAGAGACGCCTCACCTAGATGCCGCCTGAGCTGATCCACACACAGGCCGCCCACCCACACCCGTGCCCGGGAGCATTTCACTGGCCGCTCCCCGCCCCCAGGGGCCTCCCTGCCTAGTGGCACGTGGACCCTGCCAGGCTAAGTAGATTCACAGCCCCTGCCAGGCTGGCCTTGACCCCTGCCCTCCTATAACCTCCCTTAACTGCACCCCAAAGAGGGGGTCCCCAGCTGTGGTCAGGAAGTAGCTGGCCACACACAGGTTCCCAGCAGCACGGCAACTTGGCAGGCAATCCTTCGGAATCTAAAGTTTAGATCATTTATTGGACTCGAAGTCGGTGCACAGAGCTCTACCGCACGGGAGTTAGAAGCTGCAACAGATGAGGGGCCGGGGCAGTGCATGGGTGTGTAAACAAGACGAAAAGAAAATGCCACTTGTGTGTGATTCCGAGTAAATCATGAGTACGGGTTGGGCCCCAGCCCGAGATTACATTCACAGCGCGCGTTAGTGTCCATGAACGGAATGTTGGGGGGTGAGGGGGGCCACCCCGGGTTCTCCCCACCCAGGAGGCTGCAGGTGGGTTGGGAGCAGAACCCGGGCTAGTGCACAGCCCTCCTCCAGTCTGGGGAAGCGTGGGAAGGTGGGGAGGGGGTGCAGAAGGACGGGATTCCAGAAGGAAAGGGGGCTCTCCTCTCCCCTCTCTCCCCGCCCAAATGGGCAAGATCACCCCACCCCTGGGACCCCTCTGCCATTCAGGGGCGAGGGATCCGGCCTGAGGAGCCAGTCCCCAGACCCAGGGCCTGGAGAGCTGGGAGAAGCGTGATTTCTCTCACAGCCTCCCCACCCGGATGGGGCAGGACCTCAAAATAAAGTGTTAAGGCAATAAATAAAACATCCCAGCTCAGGACCGTCTCTATCGGCGGGGCCGGCGGGGAGGCGGGCCCTGCGTGGACTCCGGAGCATGTGCGCATCCAAGTGCTGCTGGTTCTTGTCCAGTGAGGACTGGGGGCTGGACCGCTGTCCCCTCCCGACCTCCCCCGTGTGGTCCCTGCGCCCGCGCTCCTGGGCCACCAGCAATGGCCGTGCAGGTGATAGGCCTGAGAGGACTCGGGGTCAGAGCCTCCAGCTCAGCCCCCGCACCACCCAGAGTTCTGGACTCACGGAGGGAGGTGGGAGGGGACCGGCCACACCTGTCTTTGGTGGTGGCAGCCGGGGGAGGTGACAGGCTTTGGCAGGGAGGACAGTGTCCTGGGTGGTGCTTGGGTCCACCCAGAGCCCAGTCCCTGACCAGATGGAGCACAAGGAAAGCGTCCTTCCTGCGTCCCCCCTCCCGATGGCCCACGCCTGGCCCCACCCTCACGCTCTGTGTTGCAAATGCTCTAGGGTGCTGGTAGGGGTCATGGGGACTGGCCAGCCGTGGGCCTGGATGCTGAGACCTCTCAGCCCAGGTGCCTCCAGCTCAGGACACCGATGACCTTCACCAGAGCCCTGCCACCCTCACCTTCACCTCTACCCTCCACCCCTGGCCAGCAGCCTAGAGTGCTGGGAGCTTTTGGGGTCCCATACCCAGGGCACCTTGCTGCCCCAATTCCCTTCACAACACCTTCCTCTCTCTCTTACCACTGTCTCCTCTCTCAGGCCCCAGCGGCCACTGGTCCAGCCGCCACTTCCCCCGGGAAGGCGGAGGGCAGTCAGATGAGCCCCTTGGGGCTCCCTCTCTCTCTGAGGAAGTTCACCCCCAGGCTGTGGGGCCTCCCAGGTGACCGGGGGAGGGGCACGGTCAGGGGCAGCTGCCCTCGGCACTCACAGCCTGGCTCTGTGCTGCGGATGGCACAGAGGCTCCGGCCCCTGGCTGTCCACCCAAAGGAGGGAGGAGGCACCCTTCTCTGCCATCACCCGCGCAGACGAGGCCCAGCGGCCCCCCAGCCAGCGCCCGCCCCGGCTACGGCTCCTCCGGGGGGCCGCTGTCCCGGGGCAGCTCGCCGTTCAGGCCCACGCTGCTGGCGGCCGGGGCCCCCAGGTAGCCGAGCAGGATCTCGCTGCGGCGCCGGGACAGCTGCAGGATGTCATCGGCCAGCGCCGGCACCGACGTGTAACGCACGTTGTCCAGGTCAAACATGTCCCGCAGGTACTGCACGATCTGGTGCTGGGGACAGCGCTGGCATGAGACCTGCCCACCACCGAGGGCCGCCAGACCCCCCAGAGCCCTCCCCTGGACCTCTGCGACCCCAACCGAGCCTCGTGTCCTGGGGTTCTGGTCCCAGGACTTCCTCGGACCCGCCGGGCCGGGCTCCCCGGGGAAGGGGCAGCAAGCGCTCCCTCCGGGTACCCGCTGGCAGGCCCAGCCCCCTGCACCCCTGGCACCGGCCAGGGCTCAATGCCGGGGCCCGGACAGGCAGGCCCAGGCGGGCAGCGCCTCAGCCCCGCTCACCTTGAAGAAAGCACAGACTTCGGCGAGCTGGGGCTTGGGTCCAAGGAAGCCAAAGGCCAGGACGGGGCTAACGTGCTCCGATACGGAGTAGAAATGGGAGATGAAGCCGTCAGGCACCTGGGGGGCGGGGGGGAGGGGAGACAAGGCTGATCTGGGACCTTGGTGCCACCCAGAGATGGGCTCATTCACATCCTTGCTGGGTGCCCCTGGACAAGTGACTAAGGAAGGCCCCGTTTTCGCCTGTGCAGAACGGGGGTAACCTCGGGGCGGCACAGGAGGAGCCTGGGGTCCGCACAGGAAGGGCCCGGGGTCTGGCAGCAGCTGGTATCAGCCGGGCAGCAGAGGCTGGCGAAGAGGAACACGGATGGCAGCCCCGATAGTGCGGCCAGCCGCCGCCTGGGAGCGCAGATAATGCCGCCCGATGTGAGGGCTGCTCTGCCTGCCCTTGGGCATCCTGCCCTCCCCAGGCACCTCCTCTGAGCCAGCCGCCATGCCTTGCCCGTGCCCTCCCCTCCAATCCCCCCTGAGGCTGCCCCTCCCCTCTCTGATGCTTCAGCATTTCCCGTGCCCTGTTCTGCTGGGCCCCGCAGGGTGAGACGAAGGTGCTCCTGGTCACGGGAGAGGTGCCTGCAGGACAGGTGCCAGGGCAGGACAGAGGCCAAAAGGCGCAGCCAGGCCTGGGGGCTCGCAGGGCCTCCCTGCACCAGCCCCCTTCTTCTCACCCCCTCCCCCGTCCTGCCACAACCAGGGGCCAGCACACCCCGACTGGAGGGTCGGCGGAGCCACACCCAGAGCCCCCACCGCACTCGCCAGGGGCCCTTCAGGTCACTCACCATCAGCAGCCTCCTCTTGGCTTTGAGGACTGACCAGCAGGCAGTGGCCAGGGCCTGCACCAGAGACAGACCAATGGGAGCCGAGTAAGAGGCCAGGGGGCGGCCCCTGCCCGTCCCCCAGCCCAGACCCCACGCCGGAAGACAGGGCTGGTGCCCGGGCTCTGCGGCTTCTGCCCCTCAGTGAGGAATCAGACCCGTCAAAGTCCGATCGTGCCCCGAACGCTAACCACTGAACCCCTCTGGGCCCCTTTCCTGATTGCAGCACGGCCATAAGCCGGCGCTCCCTCTCCTTCAGTGGTGTGGGGTCCATGTGGCCACCTGGTCACTGGCTGTGAAGACTGCCAGCCCCCTCCCTCCCTGCACGGTCACGGCGACCTTAGAGCATTAGCCCTAAGCTCAGTGCCTCCTGCAGTAGCTCCTCCTCTTCCCGTTTAACTTCGTTAACAGGACGCACTCCCGTCGCCGCGGTAACGCAGCACAGAGCGACAGACTGCAGCGCACGGGCGTGCGGGAGGAAAAGGCACGGGACGCGAGGTTTGTGGGGTGGCCAGGACAGCAATGGGTCCCGGGAAGCTTCCCCAGGGCTGAGGGGAGGGGAGCCTGCCCGGGAGGGGGGTGATGCTGTCTGACGGGATGGAGGGAGTCGGGTCCGGGCCCCGGGCAGGGTCCGGTGAATGGGCGGGGCGTGCGGGCGGCCACCCACCGTCTCCTTGAAGCTGTCGGACAGCCAGCGGTTCCTGAGCACGGCGAGCACGGAGGACGGGGGGTTCTCCAGGTCCTCGAAGGCGTCCATGAGGATGAAGTCCAGCACGATGTCGTAGAAGCTCATGCACACCACCTGCAGGGGCAGGCTGGCTGAGGGGTCCAGACGGGGGACTGAGGCCGAGGGGGCGGGGGCGGGGGTGGGCCACAGGGCTGAGCAGACCCCTCCCCACTCTCCCATGGGGTGCAGCTGGGCTGAGGACCGGGCAGACACTGGGGGCTTGTAGCACCGAGGGGGTCCTCTCAGACCCTCCGAATCAAGGCGGGGCTCGGCACGGGTACCCCCTCCCTCCTCAGGGTCTGTCTTAGCACAAAGCGACTCACCCCCCGGCCCTCCAGCTCCAGCCGCGTGGTAGCCCAGGTCTCGGGCCGCAGAGCGTAGCTCAGCATCTCCTCGTAGCTCTCCAGGAAGCCTTTGGGGCTCTGGGCAGAAGCACAGTCTG
>PVJN01060109.1:0-11662 GCA_004026805.1 Lasiurus borealis
CTGACCAGGGTCCGGGCTGGGGAGAAGCCTACTATCCTTAACTGGAATTGAACCCAGGACCCTTCGGTCTTAAAGCTGATGCTCTATTCACTGAGCCAAGCTGGCTAGGGCTAGCTGCTTTGATGTGTTGATTCTTTTTCTTTTCAAGGCAAGTCTGCATTGATGTCAATATAAAAAATATATATGTTAAAGTATGACACAACATTTATGATACACAAATCTCAAGTCAAGAACTCAGTGAATTTTTCAGATATATCACCTTGGAAGCCACAGCTCAGATGAAGATGTAGATTTTCAACACTCCTTCCTATCAAATCCCACTCCCATCCCCCAGTAACTACTCTCCTGACTTCTATCATTATGGACTGGTGTTAATTTTGTCATATTCATTTGTAAATTTGTAAATACTATAGTATGCATCTGTTGTGTCTGGACCCCTTCACACGTCCTATTTGTGAGATTTATCCTTGTTGTTGCCTGCAGTGGAAGTTAGTTCATTCTCATTTTGTACACTATTTCATTCTATGATTACAGCACAATATATCCTTTCTGCTAGTGATGGGATTTCAGGTTGTTTCCATTTTTCCAGATATTATGAAAAAAGTACCTACAACCATTTCTGTACATCTTTGTTGTTGGATACAAGCACTTATTTCTTTTGTACATATACCCAGGAATAGGATTGCTGGGAAATATAAGTATTCCTATGTTTAGTTTAGGTCAGTGATCGGCAAACTGTGGCTAGTGAGCCACATGTGGCTCTTTGGCTCCTTTAGTGTGGCTCTTCCACAAAATACCACACACACAAAAAAATACCACGGCCTGGACGAGTCTATTTTGAAGAAGTGGCTTAAAAAATTTGGCTCTCAAAAGAAATTCCAATCATTGTACTATTGATATTTGGCTCTGTTGACTAATGATTTTGTAGACCACTGGTTTAGGTAGTTCTGACAAGTATTTTTGCAAAGTGGTTGTGACATTTTACACTCCCACCATCAATTTTTGAGGGTTCCAGTTTCTTCCCATCTCTGTGAACACTTGGCTTTGTCAATCTAAATTTAAGCTCTTCTAGTTTGTGAAGTGGTATCTTATTCTGGTTTTAATTTGCATTTCTCTGATACATAATAATGGGGAGTACATCATTAGGAATTGTTTGGGGTGAGGGATTTGGTACACAATGCAACATGTACTTACTTTAGGGTCCCCAAAAGGAGCCTGTTTATGATTTCCTGGAGGTGAGCTTTGTGGTGTGGCCACATTCTCAGAGGGAATGTACTAAATTAGATGCAACTGGTAGAAAATTCTTATAAATTCTAAAGTACCCATGTTAAAAATACAAACAAAACTTGATAAAAGCCTTCTCAATATTGACCACAATTTAAAAAATTTATTAAAATTAACAATAATGAGTCGTGAAGCTGAAAGAAGCCTTTCTAAATTATCAATAAAAAAATTGAATAACACTGCTTATAGAGATATTACAGTCCTTCTACTCTCTCTATAGAAATTATGGAATAATTTTTATAGGCCAAATCAGTATGGCCTAGTTGGTTGGGCATAGCCTTGTGCACTGAAAGGCTGCTGGTTGATTCCTGGTCAGGGCACATACCCAGGTTTCGGGCTTTCCTTGGCTCTGAGTTCTGAAGCACCATGAAACTGAGAAATCATATATAATATAGAAACTGAGAACTATATAATATTAGTAGGGATAGGATTTTTAAAAACTTAATTTTTCTTTCATGTTGCTCCAGTTCCTTTGGGCAAGGCAAGCATTGGTTTTGCATTATTGAAGGAGAAAATGGAAGTTCTTGGTCTCCTTTTCCCCAGGGTGATTTCACAGGAGACTTTGAATCTACTGATTCTTGATCATGCATAATAAGATGGCAAACTATACACAAGGTAAAGCGACCAAGCCCCAGAATTAAATTACCAGAATACAAGAGTGTAATCATAGCTACCTTAAAGGTAAAGAAACTGAGGCATAAGAAGGTCCAGCTGATGCAAGGACATGGTGATTAAGATTAAACCCAACTAGATACTGGATTAACCAAACTCTATATCTTACTATCTTGCTAGACAATTCACTTCAAAAACAGAAAAAAGAAAAATTTACATTGAATGTTCTTAGATATTGATGTTTCCTTGGCAACAAATTTTAAATTAAAAACAAAATAATGATTAAACATTCGCAGTTTTGTTAAAAAATTGTGGGCTCTGAAGTTGCAGTCTCAGAAGTTCCTTCCCATCTTTTGTTAATTAAAATAAGAAGTTCTTTATCTTGGATGACGTTAGACAAATCTGTTTTCTAGGCATGAAAACAGGAAGTTTTTTCCTTCTGACTCTCCCTATGCTTTGGCCTTTTTTTTTTACTTTCTTGCAGTAAATCAGTGCCATGTGAGTAATTAGCACTTAATGCTCACCTCATTGAGATCTAGTCATCAGTAACAGTCTCTAGTTGCAATTTATATGACTAGTTACAATTTTGTGGCACTTACATACAGATAGTATGAGCATAGGTATATATTAAGAGAATATCTGTTTTTTCCCTCTAGATACTTTAAATTCCTTACTTAGGCCAAGTCATTCCAGAGCTACATTCCTTGTATAGTTTTGCTTTTACAAAGAGATACTTTAGTTTTATGCCATCCACTTCCTTTGAGGGATGCTATGAGATAGGATCTCAAGAAACCAGAGGGATATCATTTGCCACAGCTGGGCTAATCACAGGTGGTCTGATCAGCTGCCTGAGTGTCTCCAGGGAAAAAGTTGGAAATGCAGACTGTCAAGGCCCACCCTATATCTACTGAATCAGAATCTGCATTTTAAGATCCCCAAATGGTTTCTATGTGCATTGAAATTCGAGATACACTTTTCTACAATTGCTTGTTTTTTTTCTTGAAGACTTACGGGGAAAAGTTATTTCAGATATAACCTAGTGGTGAAGCTCCTGGGCATGAGTTTGCCTGTCCCACTTACTGGTTATGTGCTTTGGGAAATATACTGGACTTCTTAACTTCCATTTTCTTCTCTGTAAAATTGAGACTATAATAGTACCTATCTCATGAGGTTACTGTGGTCATCAAATGAGAAAATGCACTTAAATTAATTAAGCCATAGTTGCATATGATAACCAATAATGTTAGCTGTTTTTGTTACTCCTACTACCAGAAATTCATTTTTCCCCTTTTTTATTATTTAAAATATTATGAATAGTAGTACATATGTCTCATTTTTCCCCCCATTGACCTCCCCTCAGCCTTCCCTACCCCCCAGTACATGCCCTCACCTGTCCCCCTTCCCCCTCCTAGTGTCTTATATCCATTGGTTATGCTTATATACATGCATACAAGTCCTTTGGTTGATCTCTTACAGCTCCTCCTCCCTCCTTCCTCCCTGCTCTTGCCCCCCCCCCGCCATTCCAACCTCCCCTGCCTTCCCTCTGTAGCATGACAGTTTGTTCAATGCTTCTCTGCCTCTGCATCTATTCCCCAAACCCCGCCCGATTTTTTTCTTTAAAAATATCTTGTCTCTGCAGACTAGAAATAAACCTATAGAACAAAAAATGTTTGAGTCCCATTTCAATATCCAACAGTTCTGAGTCCCAGTTTCAATGTTAAACAGTTCCTTATGTGTGTACACGTCAGCAATGGTATCTGGATGGTGGAAAAATGGTGGCAATGCAGGTCCGACCCTCTCTGGTTTTGTCCTAGGCAACCTGTAGTGACGCACAGCTGCTGACTGCTAACATGGCAAGGTGTCCTCAGTGTCTTCCATCTCTGAACTGTTTCTCCTCTTGTCTTCATGGTTGGAGCAGACCTGTCAATTCCTTTCTGTTGCAGGAGTCCACTTGGTCTTGGAATTGTTTTCTGAAAGTATATAAACATATTCTTGACCAAAAGTTAGTAAAGAAATCTTTTATATAAAATTAACTTGGGATCCTTTTTATTTTGCCCCAACGATTTTCCTTTGGCTTACTTTGACACTATGTGTGTTTTTCATGGGTGTCTTGCTATTAGCATTACAAATGAAAATTAACTTTCTAAAGTAAAAATTTTCTAGATGTAATTTACTTACCAGATATTTTTCCTTACATGATATTACCCTACTATGCCCCCTTTTTTGATTAATGGAGACTTTAAAAAATTTTTAATGCAATCTTGATAACTTTAAATTTTAATTTTTTGCACAAATATATGACTGCTCTAGGTTCATTGCATGTTAAGCAATTTTACCATGAGATGAACTACCAATAAAAATTTTAGTTAATATTTTAGGAACAGCTTTTTGTCCAGTTCAATTAAATTTTCTTAAATATTCACTTAATTCAATTAGCCAACTTAAATTAATCTGAAAACTTGATTACTCTTTTATTGTCAGATTTAATACTCTGCCAACAATCTTAGTTTACCCTGTAAATATTAGTGGAAAGGATTATTTGCATTCTTGAGTAGGCCCTGAGCATTCCTGGTGCTAGGCTGGATTTAGATATAGGGCAGCTGCTGTTAGCCAAGTTTGTCTTTTACCTGGACCCAATCTGAGCTGGGCCAAGTCTCTTGTCTGTTACCTGGATCTCAATCTGTGCTGGGCGTGGGAATCAAAACAGCCATGGGGGCAGGAGACCTCCCTCAGAAGGGGTGAGGGTTCAGGCCCCTGCAAAGTTGGGGGGGAGGTGTGGGTCTGTGCCCTACCTCTGTTGACCCCCATGTTCTCTCCTGATGGCCCTTCTGTGACTGTGCTGGTCTTACGTTGTTCCTTCCCTAAGGAATCTTACCCATCTCTGGCTAACCAGTCATCCTCTGGGGCCAAGCAGGGTGATGTGAGGTTCAGTTTTGTCTCCTTGGTAGTCTATGCCCCTATGGCTTCCATGCCCAGTACCTGCCTTGGGATCCCCTCACCTACTGGTGGGACCTCAGCATTGATCACATTTCTCAGGGAACTCAGGTTCCTTCTTCAGGTAGGGCCCAGCTCACACCATTGGGCAAGAGACAGGTCTATGGTACCAGCCACCATGAGGCTTCAACCTCAGCATGAATAGAAAGCTCAGGTAACAGCTGAGGGCAATTGGATTGTGAGAAGAAGGTTCCTCTTGGCAAAAAGGGTAAGAGGAGCCAGTATAGAATGCTCAGGTGCCTTCCCAGTGCCTTAATTCCTTCTGAAAGAGATTAAGTCCTTTCATGTCCTTTTTTAAATTGCTGCCAAACATTCAAAGAATTAGTTTGTAATTTTGTTTGGGATAATTGTACAATATGCTGTTGTGAAATATCAAGAATTATACTGACATTGTAGAATAATATCATGCAAGGATATTCTTTGCTCTAGACCATGACAATTCAATTTCAAACTGGCTGTCAATTTCTTTTTGTAACTTTATGTAAACTTTGTCAGGGAGGCAAAAACTGAAATTACTTAGTTTAGGTCAAGAGGCCAAATATATTGACTTTCAATTACAATCCTTAGGACATTTGATGGAAACTTCTCTTTATTTCCTTCCAAAATAATTTTCAGTTTACAGAGAGTTTAATTTAAAAATCTTTGTCACATGAAACAATTTCTCTTAAGGTTATGGTGACCACTAGTATGGGTTAGATATTTTATTTCTTATTTTTTTCCTTATAATTTTTTTAAATTTTTATTTTTTACACGTGCCCTTATTCTCCTATTACTCCCCACCCTGCACTCATGCCTCACTTCTTTGTTGTCTGTGTTCATTGACTAGGCTCATATGCATGTACGCACGTCCCTCTGTTAATCTCTCCCTTTTACTCCCACCAATCCCCACCTTCCCTCAAGTTTGATGTTCTGATCAATGTTTCTCAGTCTCTGGATCTGTTCTTGTTCATGAATCTATGTCATTCATTATATTCCACAAATGAGTGAGATCATGTGATATTTATGTTTCTCTGCCTGGCTTATTTCACTAAGCATAATGCTTTCCATCTCCATCCATGATGTTGCAAATGGTATGAGTTCCTTCTTTTTAACTGCAGCATAGTATTCCGTTGTGTAGATGTACCAAAGTTTTTTAATCCACTCCTCTGCTGAGGGGCACTTAAGCTGTTTCCAAATCTTAGCTATGGTGAATTGTGCTGCTATGAACATAGCAGTGCATATATCCTTTCTGATTCGTGTTTCAAGTTTCTTGGGATATATTCCTAAAAGTGGGATAACTGTGTCAAATGGGAGTTCCATTTTTAATTTTTTGAGGAAAATACACACTGTTCTCCACAGTGGTTGCACCAGTCTGCATTCCCACCAGCAGTGCACGAGAGTTCCTTTTTCTCTGCATCCTCGCCAACACTTGTTTGATGATTTGTCCATCTAATCTAGTGAGTTATTTATATTGCTGATTATTTGCTAATTTTTTGTCTAGAAGATTTATCCAGGGATGTTAGTGGTGTATTAAAGTCCCCTGCCATGATTGTATTGTTGTCAATCTCTCACTTGATATCTTCCAGGAGTTTCTTTTGTTTGTTTGTTTTATTTTGTTTTTTATGTTTTTGGGTGCTCCTGTATTGGGTGCATATATGTTTACCAGAGTTATATCTTTTTGTTGAATTGCTTCTTTTAGTATTATGTAGTGGCCTTCCTTATATCTTGTTAAGGCCTTTACTTTGAGGTCTATTTTATCAGATATAAGTATCACCACCCGAGCTTTTTTCTCATTTCCATTGGCCTGAAAAAATATTTTTCCATCCCTTCACTTTCAGTCTGTGTGAATCCTTTGCTCTGAGATGGGTCTTTTGTAGACAGCAAATACTGTATATGGGTCATTTTTTTAATCCATTCAGCTACCCTATGTCTTTTGATTGGTGCATTTAACCCATTTACGTTTCATGTTATTATTGACAAATTCATGTTTGTTGTCATATTTTTCCTTAGTGTTTGTGTATCTTCTTGTTTTCTCTTTCTTCTTTTTACAGCAGTCCCTTTAGCATTTCTTGCATTGTTGGCTTGGTAGTAATAAACTCAGCCCTTTTTTGTCAGTGAAGCTCCTGATTCCACCTAAAATTTTGAATGATAGCCTTGCTGGGTATAGTATTCTTGGGTTCAGTCCCTTGCTTTGCATCACGTATATTTCATTTCATTCCATGCTGGCCTTGTGTATTTCTGTTGAGAAATCAGTTGATATTCTAATAGGAGATTTCTTGTAGATAACTTTCTGTCTCTCTCTGGCAGCCTTAAAGATTATTACTTTGTTGTTAGTGTTCGCCAATTTAATTATGATGTGTCTTGGTGTCGGTCTTTTGACGTTCAACTTGTTTGGGACTCTGTGTACTTCTTGGACTTGCATAGATTTTTTCTTGCCAATATCAGGGAAGTTTTCTGTCATTATTTCTTCAAACAGGTTTTCTATTCCTTGCTTCTGTTCCTCTCCTGGTATTATGCAAATGTTTTTTCATTTTGTGTTGTCTCAAAGCTCCCTTAGGCTCTCTTCTTGTTTTTTAAGTCTTCTTTCCAGTTGCTGCTGTGTTTGTGTGTGTTTTTCCTACCTTGTCTTCTAATTCACTGATGCAAACCTCAGCCTCTTCTGGTCTACTGTTTAGGCCTTCCATTGTGTTCCTTATTGCAGCTATGTCATTCTTCACCTCCTCTTGGTTTCTTTTCATGTTGGTGACATTATCATTCAGCTCCTTATAGTTCTCATTGAGTTGTGTGCATTTGTCATTCAGCCATTTAAACATCCTTAAGACCATTACTCTGAATTCTTTCCCTGATGTGTTGCTGGCTTCAATTTCATTTAACTCCCTTTCTGGTGATACTTCTTTTTCTTTCCTTTGGGGATTGCTTTTTTGTCTTCCCTTGTTTTCCTGTAGTGTCTTAATTGTAGATCCAATTGCTTTTCTACCTAGATTCTTTTGAGAATGGTGCTATTGTTGTATTCTCTCAGTTCTCCTGTGCTTGTTAATCTAGTATAGCTCCCTACTTAAACTATTTGGGTTCTCTTGAGGTAGATCTGTGAGCTTGAGAGGCCTAACTGTGGTGTCTAGAAGTTGGCAGCTGTGGAGGGGAGTGTCTCTATTTTTGCTGTTTTGCACCCTTAATTGAGATCATGCATGTCCAGTGGGAACTCACAATGGCCCCAAGGAATTGTCTGTCAGGGTGATGTGGTTCAGGGGGCCTATACCTTGGAGAGGAGTGACTGTGGTGCCCAGAGTTCTGTAGTTGTGGGGTAGGCAGACTCAGCTTTTGCTTCTGCACCTGTGGTGGATAGGCACTTACTCCCAGTGGCAGCTCATAGGAGCACCCATGGTAAGTTTGCTAGTGAGGCAAAATGAAACACTCTGAAGGGCCCTGGCAGTGTAGCCATGTAATTGAGGTGTCTGTGGGCAGGTATCCAGGATGCTTGAGTTCAGAATTTCTACTGCTGGATAAATTCTGGAGAGTATGCTCTGTTTGTACAAGGTCACACCGAGAGCTCACAGTGGCTCCCAAGCGCCCCCTGTGGGTAGAGGGGCTTAGGGTGTCTACCTGTTGGAACTTCACATCTGTGGAGGTACGTTTGCTGGACACAGCGCTCTAAGGCCCTCTGAAGGGTCCTTGCACTGAGGTTGAGCTGCTGGGGTAAATGTGGGTAGTTATTCAGGAAGAGGGAATTCATAATTTCTACTGCAGTGCAGTGTGCTCTCGTCTTTGCTGAATTACACCCAGCTGATATTCATAGCTGCTCCCAGAGCAAGCTGCCTGTGGTGCAGCCCTCTGATGATGTACCCTGAAGGGTCCTGGCAATGAGGTTGAGCCCCTGGGGCAAATGTGGGCAGTTATTCAGGAAGAGGAAATTCAGAATTTCTACTGCAGGACCATGTGACCTTGTCTATATAAAATCACACCTATGGAAACTCCCAGTGGCTCCCAGGCTCTGCCTAGGGAGTGGAGTGCCCTGGCTGCCTGCACGCTGGAAATGTGCTAATGTGGACTGGAGTTCTGCTGCTGGGGAGGGGGAGGTTGCACTTTCTTCTTTGGAGGTGGAGGTTCCAGGGTCCATGGGTCTGTAGCTGTGGCAGCAGGATTTTGGCTGGAGTGGCTGCTGGGTACAGGGCAGTTCCAAGGACTGTCTGGTTGGTAGTGTTGATGAGTTCCCAAAGAAAGGCCATTTTCCCCTTCAAGATGGCATGGGCTCTGTGCCTGAGTCCTGCAGTCTGGGAACCACCCACAGCAGTGGTAGTCTCTCCTTGTCCAAGAGAGCCTGGACTGCCAGCCCCTGCTGCTCCTGGGAGATTTAACTGTCCCTTACTTACTCACACACACACCACACACATCCACACACTCTCCTTTCATACCCTCACTCACTCACTTCCTCTCCCTCTCCTCCCTCCTGCCAGCCTCCATCTTTTCCTCTCTCTATTTTTCTTTTATATATATGTATTATTGATTTTTTTACAGAGAGGAAGGGAGAGGAATAGAGTTAGAAACATCGATGAGAGAGAGACATTGATCAGCTGCCTCCTGCATGCCCCCTACTGGGGATGTGCCCGCAACCAAGGTACATGCCCTTGACTGGAATCGAACCTGGGACCTCTGACGCTCTACCCACTGAGCCAAACCGGTTTCAGCCATTTTTTTGTAATTAAATGGTTTGTTTTGTGTTATAGACTCATATAACTTGTGGGGTTTTTCTTTGGGGAGGGGAGTATTGACTGTAAGAAACTATAGACTCAAATTTACAGCCCTTTACAGTAGGTATTTGATTTTTTGGACTGACTTTACCCCAGCTTCATGGTATGTTGTTTATTTATTTATTTAAAAAAATATTTGTTTTTTTTTTACTCCAATTTCCATATGTTCTTACATTCCATTCTGTGCAGCATGGTATCTTTGCAAGCTGCTTCAAAATTATTTTATATTTAATAATTTAAATATAACATAGAAACTGTTGGTCATCACAATTACAGCATTATTACTTCATAATTTTGACAACCTTGTATTATTTTCCCCCCATTAACTACTTGCTAAAGTTGTATTGGTCATCCTAGTCACCCTGTGAGGCAGAGACACTTAAAACAATTTTTACAGATATGTTGCTTCCCTCAGATTACCTTCTTGTTCACTGTATGTCCCAGCATAGTACCTTACACATAATAGATGCATAATACATTTATTGAGTGAATAATTATTTACAAATGTACATCTAAATCAGTTACAGATTTATATCTTTTCATGTTTGCTATTAAATTCAGACCTGCAATGGGCTTTCTTCATCTCTCAACTTGTCCAGTACACAAGACTCAAATCAAGTGCTACCTTCTCCCACAATGATGTCCTTGACCCGTGAGCCCAGAGAGGGGGATATCTCTTCCAAAAACTATGGAACTTACTGCTTATATTACTCAATTTGCACTTGACATTCTCCTTATATTAGTAGTTCTCCTTAAGAGCACAATCTTTGGAATCAGAAATTATGTGTCCAATCTGATTTGGGCCACTTACCAGCTCTGTGATCTTAAGAACCTTATTTCTTCTGTCATAAGAAAAATAGGATGTTTATTGCTGTAATAGATCATCTATGTGAATGATTACCATAGTAGCTGGAGTTATGGTTAAAACCATCTCTTTTCCCCTCAAATTCAATTCAATCGTTGTCTCTTATTGAATTAGCAGGAAATTATTACATGGCTAAGAGTGAAGTCCTAGTCCTTTAATTCTTGAAGATTCTTTTTGCTTTGAGCTTCCATGGCCCAAGAAGCTGCTGGGTTTTGTGTATTGGTGATCAGTGGTGAATGCAGCTGTGATTAAGTATTGTCTAAATTTCATAGTGCAGCTGTGCTGGTGTCGGAGGAAGGTAGGAAATATTTACTGTTACCTTGGTAACACTGCACAACACCATTTCTGATTCTCCTTGGGTTCCTTTTAGTTGTTTTTCTGTATGGCCCCTCTTTTATACTAGAGCATTATTATTATTATTATTATTATTATTATTATTATTATTATTATTTACATACTCTTCATAAGACTACACTATAGATACCATAATTAATTTCTTTCCAAAGGATATTTTTTGGAAGTCTTTTAAAAAATAATCTCCACTTTCTTTGAGCTATATCAGGGGCATACATTAAAAGATCTAAAAGGCAAAATGTATGGAGTCAAACAAATCTTTGAGTCTCAGAATTCTAAAAAGTGATTAATCAAACCCATTCTTGCATGAGAGAGTATATGAAGTTAATGCATGAGATGCTTTTTCTACTCACAAAATCCTTGAGGATATGGATACATTCTATTGGGAAGAAGCTATGATCACAGACAACTATGGTTAAAATGAATAGTGTGTGACAGGGAGGGAGGGATCTAGCAAGCCCCTTTGATCAAAGTTCTCTCAGGTGTCCCGTCATTAAGGATGGTCCAGCAAACATTTGTTTACCAAACATTTGCTCTCCCATCTTCATGTGAATTACTTTCCTCCCCTCTGAAGTCACAAACCACTACCTCTTTTCCTCCTGAGTTTAAGATGAGACTGCTGGATTTGTCCTGGGTCCCCATCTTCTTATGAAACCCCTACATGTACACACATAATTACAGTTGGTTACTTTCTTCTTTTTATCTGTTTCATCTCAACTTGATTATTAGGCAACCAGAAGAACTACGGAGAGAAAAAAGGGAAAATTTCAACATCCAGATGTTAAGGCAAATTAAAAAAAAATTATTTATTGATTTGAGAGAAAGAGTA
>PVJN01060110.1:0-11661 GCA_004026805.1 Lasiurus borealis
GCCATCTTGGATTCTCCTCTTTATTTTCTTCTTTTAGAACTCCTATTATGCTTATATATATGCTTGAACCTCTCACACTTCTTTTTCTCTTTCATATTTCTATTTCTTAATCTCTCCATAATGAATTTTGTGTAGTTGTCTTGAATCACTCTTCCAATTCACGAATTCCCTACAGAGTTGTATTTAACATCTATTTAACACACTCATTAACTGTAGTTTCATTAATGTTTTCATTTCTAGAAGTGCCATGGGTTGTGTGTTGTTGTTTTTTTTTTCTCCCTTACATGTTTATGTCTTCTATCTCTTTAACTCACTAGGCTTAATGTATTTATGGTATTTTATAATTATTCTATCACCTCCTTGTTTATTTTATCCACTAACACTCATTCACAAAGGATCATTTCCTTAGTGTTTTGTAAATCTGTACTGTAAACACTTCAGGAAGGTTTCCTTTCTCTGTAGGAATTCCATATGGCAAGTATACGTTTGCAATTGCTTCTGCTAAGTTGCCCAGGAATATCACCAATCAGGAAAAAATATATATCATGAAATTAAAACAGAAAAAAGGAAACTGATGAATGTGGGTGCCTCCTTAAAGAGCACTTTCCCTACAGAATGGCTCTGTGGTCCCTTCCTCCCACATGAGACCAATGACCATGAATGACTAGAAATCCCATGCTTTTTCTAAATAGGCTGGTTCTCTAGTCCTTAGACGCTAAGTCAGTATCAGCTGAAGGGAGAGTTCCCTTCAGGCTTTCCCTTATTAGCAGTGACATGACAAACTAACCTGGAAACTTCCCTAGTTCCAAAGGAACTGGGGAGAAAAGCAGGTCCTGGGTCACTGACCTCTAAGAGCTGCAGACGCCCAAGCCAAATTTAACTCTGCCAATCAGAACTCTGCTTTTTCATCGTGACCCAGAAATGACTCTGACTTTGAAAGGGGAAGTACTTTTGATTTCTACTTCCCAAAAGTGGGTTTGGTTGGTTTTTCTTAGTGACAAAGTGCATTGCAAATGTTCTCATTACTTGACAAGAAAGGAGAACATAAGAATGAGAGCAGAAGTTGGCTTGCTTTTACTCATCAACCTTGTGATAAAGATATGACATAAAGTGAAGGGCAGGTGAGGAAGATAAGCCTCATAAAAAGGAGATAATCACTATAACTGATCTAAATGCTCAGATAGCTCAGCAGTAACTGTTACTCCCATCATCCTATGAGCACCATATTCATGTCTGATCTAGGATTGCTACCTAAAATCAATGTTTAAGCAAAAAGATGCTGGCAAAATTTTCCCAGCCCCTGACCCCTTTTCCATCTTGATAGATTGGTTGGTCATACTAAGACACACACCTAGGATGGTCGGTCAATACCAAAAGGAAGTTAGGGCTTAGTTCCTCTCAGACTAGAATCAGCCCACATGCTCTGTCAGAAAGTTTAGACTTCCTGAGGAAAAAAATCTTCCCCAAATCCTATATCTCTGTCCACAGGGAGTGGTTAAAGAAGTTGAGGTATGACTCCACTTCTTGGAATGTTTCTGAAGAAACCCAAATCACTAATTCAAAAGAATATTTGTGTGCACTCCTATGTTCATTGAATGGTTATTATCGATGAGATTTATGTTACATACTGGTATATACAATGTGTTAATGTAAGAAACCTACAGAGAATTTTTATGAGTTTGAGTCAAATTGATGACAATTGCCAGGAAACAAAATCCTAAAGGGCTAAGAGAACCTCTGGAAAATGGCATTTTGCACCTCACATCACAATCAAAAGAGGAAGCTTGAATGTGTTAAATGAAATCCATTGATGACAGATTAAGAAGGCAGGAGAACAAAGGGTGGGGAGCTCTGGGATTGGATAAAAAGTAAAGTGATAGACACATACTTTTACATAGGTGGGTACAGGATAGTTATTAACATAATAATAGTAATAATAATGAGAGGATTTGTGGTCTGTGCCCAGAAGGGTCTGGATAAAACAAAGTTACCTGGATATCCCAAAGATACGTTATCATAGATGCAATAGATAGGCTCAATTACGGTAAAGATTTACTTTTATCAGGGAAGATTCTAGCCTAGGACGTGACCACTTGCCATAAACTGCTTTAGTTAAAACAGTTTAATTTCAGACCATCCTATGTGGTTACTTTAGGTCTCTGAGTTTGTAAGGCTGCCACTCAGGTACCCCTGAGTTCCTCAGGTTTAGTATGTGGAATATTCAAAGAATGGAATCTTCTCATTTGTGACAGCATGGATTATGAAATAGGTCAATGAGAGAAAGACAAATACTATGTGATTTCACTCATATGTGGAATCTAAAGAAAAAAACAAATGAATAAACAAAACAGAAACAGACTCATTGACACAGTGAACATACAGGTGGTTATATTGAGGGGAACAGTTTGTAAAGTATATGATTGTCTAACCATTATGTTGTACTCCTGAAACTAATACAAAATAATATTGAATGTAAACTGTAATTGAAAAACTTTAAATAAAAAAGAGTTCATTGCAAAGGGATGCATCCATGAAATTAACTCTTATATAGCTATCGAACATAGGGGGGCCAGTCTGATATGGAATGACTCTATGCTATCAGATGGAAAGAGTAGGCAGAGATTGGTATTTATCAAATATTCCTATTTGTATACACACACATATTTTTTGACAGAATATACCATACAGTACTGATATTAGTTACCTGTGGAGAATAAAATATGGGGGTGGAAAAGAGACAAATTTGTTATATATTATTGTATACTCTTTGTAACTGAAAAATTGTTACATGCTTCTATACATTTTCTTCACTCCCTTTGTTGCAGATAAGCTTCCAGGCGGTGTGGGAGAATTAACCAGCTGGGCACTCAGAGAATATTCAGAAAAGTTGCCTTTATTGCAGATTGCACTAGTGCTGTGACTCAGGAGAGTCAGTCTCTAAATCCAGAGATGAATATGGATGAAGCTTTCCCTTTATATCCTTTAGTCCCTTTGTCTCCCAAATATGGATCAGGCTTCCAGACCCTTCTTGGGCTTTGCAGCCCCCCATGAATTGGGATGGGGGAAGTGAGACCACACTCAGAGGCCTGCCAGCACTGGCGCCAGCCCCTCTGGGGATTGTATATGGTTCATGGTTTATGGCCTCTGTAAAATGGGAATATTCTGAGAAACAGGTTCTGCAAGGCAGGACAGGCATCACAGATAAAAATGGAATTTGATAAGAATGGAGTTTTTTGGCAAACAAGAGTGTGCGGCAGAAGGCAGGTTACTGGCACAGATTCAGATAGCTAGCCCCTGAAATGTCTTATTTTCCCCTTCACCCTTTTGCCCATAAAGGAGTTCACTCAGCAGAGTTTATCCCTTCCAAGTGTTTTAAGGTGTCACTTGAAATAGGTTCTGAAGAACACTAGTTCCATGAAATGCAGATAAAAATTAAGGGAAAGAAATGATACTGTCTTTCCCAAATATATTTGGGAAACACTGGCTTAAACCAAGATGAGCAATTTTTCTCAACTGTAAAAATTGCCATGTTCACTGGAAATCTCTAACAGGGGAACAGAATATTTAGCCATCCTCAGACTGACTTTGCCACATATTTCTCCCCCACCCACCCACCCACCTTTTTTTTTTTTTTTTTTTTGAGATGCATCTCAAGGAACTATTGATCTGTGAAATATGTTTTAGGAATTGAAGGGCCTACTGTAAATCTAAATCAAATCAGCTTCCAAAATTCCTCCAAGCCTCTTCAGGACTCTTCCAGATTGAGAATGAAACACAGTACACTTGACATCATTGGGCCACTGAATAAACAGAGAATTGACCTCAATAACCTTCATCCACACACAGCACACTCAGACCCATGGTCATCCCAGTCTGAACGTGCACATCTTGATAAAGAAGTGCATTATTGGATTCTTATTTTGGCCCTGGTATGATCAAGTTCTTGTCAAAGCTAGCATTATTTGGGATGGGTTGAGGGATATGAATGCCTGGCATAGTCCAGAAAAGAAGAGCATTGTTTATTTCAGCCTAGCAGAAATAATGGAGTTTAGTCACCTTTCATTTCTGAGGCCCAACTCTGTTCTTGGTACTTTTTTCTACTGAAAGCACTGAGGTTGGCCATTTGCCTATTCACCTGCTTCTCAAATCTCAGATTTGAGATTTTTTTCTCTTTTTATGAACCTGCCCTAATGTCATCTCTTTCAAGTACAGCTGGTTCTTAAGGGTTGATTGATATCCTGATATTCTCTCATGCTGCATGCCACCAAATACTTTATTTGTAACCACAATGTCCAGGTTTCCGTCCTGGTCCTTTGTGACTATTTTTGATATGATTGAGAAAGTTTTGTTTTTTAATTAGAAAATTAACTGACTGGAAAGCCGTGCACACCTATGCTTTCTGTCCTAATAAAGGGAACAAGGAGATCCACCGAGACAGCGGCAGTTGTCATGGGAGAAACACAGGGCTGAGAACCACAGGATTGTCTGCAGACTCAGATTCTGTCACTTATTAGCTATATGAATTCTGTCAAGTCCTCCTGTCTTCACTTTTTAAATGGGATTAAGTATTGGAAAGAATGATGGAAGTAACACATGTGAGAGTGCCTGGCTCAAACCATACATCATATAAATGGGTGCCCATTCGCCCATCCAGAGGTCAAAATTGTGTGCAGTCACACCAGGGCCTTATCACTCACTACCTGTGTGAACATGAGAAATCTTGAGCTCTTAACCTTTCTAAGCTTTGTTTTCTTATTTGTAAAATGGAGACAGTAAGAGGACCTGATTCATAGAAGTTGTTGTATGGAAAGCACTTAGCTCATAAAAAGCACTCAATAAATATTATTACTATTATCATTACATGTTCCAATGGATATAGTCACGTAAATTGAACAGGTGTATATAATCAGGTGGAGCAGAATGTGGGAATTTTGGCAACGCATGCCTGCAGCACAGATGGGAAAGCCAAGGTTTGCAGAGAATGCTGTACTAGTAGATTGGCATTTGTTTTCCTTTCTCTCCAGTTACAAAAAACAAACAAACAAACAAAACACCAAAATGTTTGTAGAAGGAGGGAAATAGCTTCCCAAGTGACTACCTTTTCAAGAGAGGGGACTGGGCCTTTTAGTCTTCCTAGAACCACAGTCTTAAAGTTGGACCTGTAATTGTCCATCATTGCAAGGTAGTTCAGAGCCTTCCTCCAGGGACTGGAAGGAGTGCTGCATCTTAGCCTGGGTGTATTCTGTGATATCAGGGGCCAGGAAGTCTCTGGCACCAAAAACTAAATGGCTCTCTCTTTCCAGGGCTTAAGAATGCAATCAATAGCCCCAAATCTTATTGTGACCAAGCAAGTAACATATATGTGTTAAGTGGACATGATGGGGTCAGGGAGGAAGTAGATAGTATGTGTCTTGTCTTAAGAGGCACCTGCTACCCAGACCTTCTCCATTGTGGCTGAGCAGGAGTGGTGTAAATCTTTATCAGATTTGTCAGTTTTTCATGAATTTCCAGACATCGAGTTCTATGTATAATTTTTTTCTGTTTTTAAAAACTGGCAACAATTACTAAAATTAAGAAAAATGAGCATGTGGGCCAAACAAAACACATCTATGAGACAGTCCTACTCATAAACTGTCTTCAACCATGGGCCACCAGCCTGTGATTATTCTACAGTATCCTTAACCACATTCTACAAAGACAAAATAATCACCAGGAAAGGGCAACGGGGAGATTGTGAGGGCCCAAGGCTTCTGTTCAATACCATTAGTTTGTAAGAGGCCTGGTTATTGGAAATCTAATTCCTGTATGCAAGACTGTGACTTCCTCAGCCACCCCACCCCCTCCTACCCCCCAAATTTGTTGAGACAATAGTATGAATATCATTTTTATTTCAGGCACTATCAACAGAAATCTTGATGTCATGTAATCTTTTTTTTTTAATATATTTTTATTGATTTTTTACAGAGAGGAAGGGAGAGGGATAGAAAGTTAGAAACATCGATGAGAGAGAGACATCGATCAGCCGCCTCCTGCACGGCCCCTAACTGGGAATGTGCCTGCAACCAAGGTACATGCCCTTGACCAGAATCGAACCTGCCTTTCAGTCTGCAGGCTGACGCTCTATCCACTGAGCCAAACCAGTCTTGGCTGGTGTCATGTAATCTTAATCAAGTTTCTCAATGGGGTTTATCTGTTGTACGATCATGTGCATATATTATATAGCTCAGATTTAATAGTATTATGCCAGGTGATTCACTAATTTGAAGTATTAATAAAATGATTCACGAATTTGGGGAGATTTAAATGTGGAAATAACCATCTTCTCAGTAAAGCTGAATTACAAAACTGTAGCTTTATGCATACTTTCCCCAGGCATAAAGATTTGAGCCATTCATTAATAACAAGCTTATAACATCAAATGACAGTACCACACTTCATCTATACTTTTCTTAATGATTCTTACCAGTTCTCAGCTATTTTATTTCTTTTATTGGTGTATAAGTTTTCAGAGGACCTGTGTGTGTGTGTGCACATGCTTTGTTTTGTTTTTATATATTTTTATTGATTTCAGAGAGGAAGGGAGAGGGAGAAAGAGAGACAGATAGAGAGAGAGAGAGATCAATGATGAGAATCATCTATTGGCTGCTTCCTGCATGCCCCCAACTACGAATCAAGCCCTCAAGCTGGGCATGTGCCATTGACTGAAATTGAACCCAGGACCCTTTAGTCCACTGGCCAATGCTCTACGCACTGATAGAGCTCTATCCAAAACAAGCTAGGGCTGTGTGTGGTTTGTTAATTTGCTTGCTTGTTTTTAAAATATCTTTGCTAGTACCAAATACTATGCATGGCACTTAGAATTTTCAAATGTATACACGGAGGAGAGAAAGGAAGAAATAGTTGAGTAACAGCCAAGTCCCAATTAGAGCTACTTATAGATGTGGATGGGGATCTTAGTTTCTGACAATTTGGTATTTTGAAAGACAGACTTCTAAAGCACAAATCTGGACAAACCACTTATTTAGTTCAGATACTGGTGAGGGCAGTTCAGTATAAGTGAAGGAACATGAAACTTTGAACACAAATATTAAAATGGGGTTCAAAAATATCTTTTTTTGTCCTCAGGAAAACTAATTTCTTTTTTGAAAATACGTTTTTAATCGATTTTTAGAGAGAAAGAGGAATGGAGAGGGGTAGAAAGATAGAAACATTAAGGATGAGAGAGAATCACTGACTGACTGCCTCCTGCATGCCCCTACCGGGAATCAAGACTGTGACCTGGGCATGTTCCCTGACCAGAAATTGAACTGTGGCCTTTTGGTTCATGAGTCCACACTCAACCACTAAACCACACCAGCTGGGCAGGGCTCAGTTTTCACATACTCACTGGAAAAATACTTATTGAGTGTGTTCTGTGCTATGTACTGTTCTAGGAACATCTTGGCCTACACCTTAAAGGAAGTAATAGATGGGCAAGAGATTTGAGAAAGGTCAAAATGAAAGAAAATCTGTGGACTTACCTTTCTCCCCATCTGCAGCATTTTGGATCATGATCATCACTTCATCACATTAGGTTTTACATTGTGTCCAGTAATTGTCTTGTCATAGAGGTCACAGCTCAGTTAGGAACTTCCCAGTAGTCCCAATTCACATTTCTTAGAAATCACACCTCCCACTTTTCACATCTTAACCCAAATTAACTTTTTCTCTTGAAAAGGCATTTATGCCGGGGGGTTTTCTATGCCTGTATTTAGATATTTTAAGATCTCTTACCAAATATTGTTTAAGCCTGGAATATAAAGAAGCCCAAGCTGTCCTTGTAGGCATTTTAGTCTTGGTGGGATACCACAAGGCAAAATGGACTATATTGAAATGACATCGTAAAAACATGGTAGAAGAAGCAGAAGAGCCCTTGAGGCCTTAAATTGTCAGAGAAAGTCCCACAAAAATGGAGGATGTTAGACTATTGCATAGAATAGAATGAATTTGGTTGAGGAGGGTACCAGGCAAAAAGTTTCTTCTGGAAAGCATAGTATGAGCAGATGTACAGAAGTGGGAATGGGTATCATGAGTTCAAAGCACTTGAGTGACCAGGATGCCAGCCTGGTTGATAACAGAAGATTTATGCTGAAGAATACCTGGCAGAAAGTGTGGGGGACATGGAGAGCAAGGCACTGGAGAGCCCCTGAGCACCAGGATGAGGGGTTTGTGCTGGCACTTCCGCAGCAATGGGGGAGGGGGAGCAGGGGGGAACAGCTATGAGCCATGCCTCATCTGGCACTGGGTGGGGAGACACTATAAGTGGGGAACACCAGTCGGAGGCTGAAGAAGGAGGCTCAGAAGGCTTGGGAATGGTTGGCTGTGGGTAAAGAAGAGAAGAAGACAGAATACGAAAGGATTTCAGAATCAAGCAGCCTGGGTGTATGGAAATGACTTGGGGTACCTTGCCCACCAATCAGTCTTTTGTAGGAGCTCTGCCTTTCAAATGGCTTTCTTTTCCATTGAGATTTCTTCTTGCCTTCCTGGAACCTAGAGATTTTTTATTAAGAAAGAAGAGAACATGTTCCTGCTGCAGGTTTATTTGGCATCCAATGTAGAATCTGGAGCCAAGCCTGGGATGAAAGTCAAAGGCAGCCCGAGTTTTTCCCTGGAGCTATCAACTCCTGCCACTTCTCTCTACTGCCTCACCATTAGAACTAACACCCATCAGTGTATCTTGAGGCTGGGGCCTGCAAGGGTTTTTAAAAAGTCTTCTAGAAAATTTCTCTGCCTTCAAGGAGGAACAAATCATCCCAAACATATTAAATATCCCATGTTTGCAAATTGCATTTCTCTGAAGGACCTCACTAAGGAGCCTTGGGAAAGCTATTTAGAATTAATTGATCACTATCAGGAAATTGTTTATGTGCAACCCCTCATAGTTCAGTTTCCAACTTCCCTTCTCATTCTTTTTGTGAGAGACACAATAGCTGGTATTGTCTCACCATAATGTTATCAAGTTTCATCAATATTGTTCTAAGTGGCAAGATTTCATTCTTTTCATGGCTGATTTCATTCTTTTTATATCCATTTCTTATGAAATGTTTCCTTAATGGATCATGATTAAATGGTTTTAATTGGCTATTCAATAAATATATGGACACTCTATTTATTTATTTATTTATTTATTTATTTATTTATTCATTTATTTATTTATTTATTTTTGACACATTTTTATATAGCAGAAAATACCTGGTGCTATGGTCTCAATGCTTGTATTTCCCCTGCCCACCCCAGCTTCATTTGTTGAAAATCTAATGTCCAAGATAATGGTATTAGGAGGTAAGGCCTTCAGGCATGGGATTAGGGCCCTTATAAAAAGATCCCAGAGAGCTGGTTTGCCCTTCCACCATGTGAGACCACAGAGAGAAGTCTGCAACCTGCATAGGACCTCACCTGATCATACTGGCCCCTAATCTGAGACTTCCAGCCTCTAAAACTGTGAGAAATAAGTTTTATAAGCTAACCAGTCTATGGTATCCGGTTAGAGCACCACAAGTGGTAAAAAAGGAAAAAGATATACAATGAAGAGTTTTCTTCTAACACCTGTCTCAGCCATTTCATTTCCTGATGCGTGTATATTCTTGGAGGTAGCCGATGCATATAGAAATAAATATGTGGAATGTGTTCTTAATACAGTTTGGCAGTGTGCTTTAATACTGCTTTGCATCTTCTCTTTAGATTTAGTAATATACCTTGGTACACACAGATCTTCTTCACTCTATTTCACTACACTATACAAAATACTGTGTAATATTTGAAGACTACCATACTTCATCTCCATGGTGCAGCTGCTTCCCGAGTGCCTTTTTCTTCCCAGGGCCATATGGATATTTATAACTTCATTTGTGGGCCATACAAATTATCAACCTAAAAATCAGCCTGCTATATTTAACTCACCCCTAATGTCTTGGCAGGGCCAAACCAAATGATTTTGTGGGCTTTATTCAGCCCATGGGCCAGACCTTCTCCACCCCTGACTTACAGCAATGTGCTTGGTGCCATAGGGAAGCAATAAGTTGGGCAGCCTCTGCTCCCCAGTAAACTATAGCCCAATCAGAAAGAAAATACATGGATATGAGGAAGGCTTGATTGCCATTTCAATTGCCCTGCAGTTTTCCCTGGTTTCCCAGCACATCAGACTCCTTCTAATAGCCTTACATGGCTTAAATGAACTTTCTGCCTATTAGATGTGCATATGATTGTGAGACTGACCTGGCCTATACTGGAGATCGCAAGCTCGGGTGCCTACAGGGGCCAGGAAGGAGAACTAAGTGGGCAAAGTGGAGCAAACCACTTGGGAGAGCACAAGCTCTATTTAAAGGGGGTAGCCAACTGCTATGTTGCTCCAGGATATACTTTCCTTATGGGTTGCTAGATCTAATTGATTAAAAGGAATCTATGGATAAAAGGCATATGGGGTCTTTTTGTTTTATTTATTTATATTTTTAAATATATTTTATTGATTTTTTACAGAGAGGAAGGGAGAGAGAAAGTCAGAAACATCGATGAGAGAGAGACATCAATCAGCCGCCTCCTGCACACCCCACTGTGGAGATATGCCCGCAAGCAAGGTACATCCCCCCAACCTGAATCGAACCTGGGTCCTTTCAGTGCTCAAGCCAATGCTCTATCCACTGAACCAAACCGGTCTCGGCATTTTTTGTTTTATTTGTTACAACCTCAAGTGAATCTACAATTATCTAAAAACTAGAGGCCAAGTGCACAAAATTCATGCACAGGGGGCAAAAGGGGGGTCTCCCTCAGCTTGTCTTGTGCACTCTCACAATCCAGGACCCCTAGGCCTGGCTGGCCATCAGGGCCTATAGGGTCTTTCCTTCCCCCAACTGCCAGCAGCTGGCCCCACTGTCACTGCTTGCCATCTGTGTGGTGCTGCCCCCTCCTCCCGCCCCGCCACTGTTTGCCTCCCTCTGCAAGTGACAGGTGTGGTGTGCAACTGCTGGCTGGCCCCACACACCACCACAGCATCACTGGCCAGTGGCCTGGGCCTCCCTCTGTGGAGCAATCATGGGATGATGGCGGCGGGCCCCCCACCAATTACATTGCACCCACCTTGGCACCAGTGCATGTAATAGCATGGTCATCCGGAAGGTCATCCAGATGGTCGTTCTGCTCTTTGGTTGTTCGGTTGATTTGCATATTACCCTTTTATTATTATAGATTAAAAGTTTGATTTAAAATAAAAACTAATAACAATAAAAGCGATTTTAAAAGCCAGAAACCTGGATCATTGTGTGAAGTTACCTGATACATAAATGTAGGCAAAAATTTAACACTGCACAGGCCCAAGAAAACTCACCCGTCAGCCAGGTGCAGGCCAGGGACCATCATCCTGCAGGCTCTGCAGGTTACGTGCTATATGCTTGGAGTTAACTACGACTCCTTGGGATCTGTGCACAGCCGGCACATTATAATTCGATTTTCACAAAGCCTGTGGCAGCCCAATCCATGAATTTGCATAAAAAAGTACTTCTTGTTACTTTGTCAGAGTCTTTGACAGTGGCCATCTCCACTCACTTGTTGAGTTTTCTCTCATTCCAGGTCCTCGGATGTGGCTGTGTTGCCCAAGCCATCCTCAGTCGAGGACATTTTGGAGGAATC
>PVJN01060111.1:0-11664 GCA_004026805.1 Lasiurus borealis
GGGGAATGAACCCAGGGGGCAGGGCCAGCTGGGGCCTAGCAGAGAAGGCCGACCCTGGCCTCCACCCTCAGTCCCATCGGTGCTCATGGCCTCCCATGTCCACGGCCTCCTGCATCCACTCCCGGGTCTCAGCCCCCCAGCTCCGGCCCCAGAGTCCTCTGGCTTCTGCCGCCCGACACCAACAGCCGTCAGCGGCTGTGCCCCTCCCTCCTCTGCCCAGCATGTGCCCCCTGGACAGCTCACGCCACCCCACGGTCCTTGGCCACAGGAGCTGCGAGGCAGGCGTTCTGGCACCCCCACAACCACAGCAATGGGCAGCACGGCCAGACCCTGTCCACACCCGGACCCCGTGCCCCAGAGGGCGCCCTCCAGAGCGGCCTGGTGGGTGGGGAGCGGAGATGCACTGACAAGACAATGGTTACCGCTCACGGAGCCCCTGCGGTGCTCAAGGCCTTGTAGGCACCCACTCACTTTGCCTCCTTTTTGTAAAAATGAATCTTCCTGTTGAGAGTATTTCAGCGTAACTCCAGTTCACCCCAGTGCCCCCCATCCACCCGCTCCCGCCCACCCCGGCCTTCACCCCCTATGGTACGAGTCCCCGTGTTAGGCGTGAATGCACTTAAGACCTTTGGTTAATCTCTTCCGGCCGCCACTTCGTCTGCTCCCTGACCCTCCCCTGAGGCCGTGCACCTGTGGGCACGGGGCCTGGAGAAGCCCTGGTGAAACCGATGCGCCTCAGTCTGTGGTGAGCAGCCATGGCTCTGGCCTCCAGAGGCCCCGAGACTGGCCCACTCCACCCCCCGGCCCAGCCAGCCGCCCAGGACAGGTGTGCCCTCAGCAGGCAGCAGGTGGGGCTTCGGGGAGGGGCTGGGACGGAGCCCGGGGAAGCAGCAGGACAAATGTTTGACCGTGAAACAAACGAGCCCAAACGATGAGCTTCTGAAGCAAAGGCCGACCCTGAAGAGGGCGAGGAAGGTGCTGGCGCTGCGGCTCCGGCTCAGCTGGCCCCGCTCCGACAGGGAGCGTCATCACTGCATCTCGGGGAGGGTGCGTGCCGGGCCTGCTCCCCGTGCCGGGCCTGCTCCCTGTCCCGGGCCTGCTCCCCGTCCCGGGCCTGCTCCCCGTGCCGGGCCTGCTCCCCGTCCTGGCCCTCCCTGCACAGGCTGTTTCCAGGTGACACCCCCCTCTCCCCCAGGGCAGGCAGAGCAGACACCGAGGCCCCTACTGCAGAGATGGGGCGGGGCCTGGTTGGCTTGCCCTGCACCCTCACAGTCACGAACCCCCAAATACAAAGACTAGGGGTCAGGAGGGGTCCCTTTCTCGGCCACCTGGGGCTCAGTTCACTCTCCACAGGAGGGAGGGGGGACAAACCCCGTCATAGCCCAGCCACGCCCTGGGTGCTCAGCAGCCACGCCCTGGGTGCCCAGCAGCCACGCCCTGGGTGCCCAGCAGCCACGCCCTGGGTGCCCAGCAGCCACGCCCTGGTGCCCAGCAGCCACGCCCTGGTGCCCAGCAGCCACGCCCTGGGTGCCCAGCAGCCACGCCCTGGTGCCCAGCAGCCACGCCCTGGGTGCCCAGCAGCCACGCCCTGGGTGCCCAGCAGCCACGCCCTGGGTGCCCAGCAGCCACGCCCTGGTGCCCAGCAGCCACGCCCTGGGTGCCCAGCAGGCCCCGGAGCAGCAGCGAGCACAGAGCTGCATCTGTCAGGGCTTCCTCGTCCCAGACGTCGTACTGAGCAGCACCAGCTGCCTCCTTTCCCACCCAGAACCGCCCACAGCCCGGGTCCTAGTGCACTCGTATTCCCACTGACAGAGGAGGAAACTGAGGCTCAGAGAGGGCAAGTGACTTGCCCAGGGTCACACAGCTGAGACGTGGGAGATCAGGAGGCAGGGATGGGTCCTGGGACTCTCTTTCCAGCCATGTGGTCTCTCAGGGGCCACTCCACGCTGGGACCAGGCCAGCCTCACCCTGGAGGCCCTCGGGTCGGGTCTGGCCTGTGTGCGAGCCAGGGGTCTCAGAGGGCAGAGTCAACACTCCCTAAACCTCATTGTCTGGACAGAGCTGGGTGCTGAGAGGGGGAACAGGGACCCCCGTTCCTGGGCGGCCTCCACATGCTGCGCCAGCCCCTCCGTCCCCGGGGACACGGGCCCCTCCGCTGAGCGGGCAGGAGAGCACCGCCTCCTGGGGGCCGGGCCAGCGCTGGCGGATGGTTCCGGAGAACAAGCCAAGGGCCACCGAGCCAGCCCTCTTCGCGCTCGGCCGATTTAACGGCCCCATTAATTTCACACACACCGTCCCCCCGGCTCCGGCCGCCGCCGCTCCGGGATCGGGGTGGAGCGCGCTCCGGGGACACAGGAGGGCACGCAGGTGCGGGGGCTGCGGCCACACGGCCTCAAGGACACGGGGAGCTGGACGGAGCCGCCGGGGACACGGGGGTGAGGGAGGGGGGCAATAGCAGGGCCCTGAGAGGCGTCCCCTGTCCTGATGGGAGAAAAGGCCAAGGAGAAAGGGCCGCACTGCTGCTAGGTGTGGCCCTGAGAGGTCACCGTCCTCTGAGACCGCGGACTCGGGAGGGGGGGTTGGGGGGGGCACAGGCACCGCGTCCCCAGCCCTGTGTCCCCGAGCTCACACCGCGCACACGCAGCCAGGAGCCTCACAGGCAGCCCCCAGCGTCCACCCTGTCCTCCTCTGCCAGAAGCATTAGCCCTTCCAGCTCCGACCTCTGTGACCCCCAAGGCGAGGCAGGAGGAGGGGCCCAGAAGAGTCACTGGCTCCCCGGCCCCTCCCACCGTCTGACAGACTCAAAGGCCTCATCACTCCTCCCGGCAATCAAGGCCTATGGAGACCCGGGCACAGGTCCCCTCCCGCCCCTGCGGAAGGACGGGAGGATCGGGCTGGGGAATGAGGATCCTCCACAGGAGACCGGGGGTGGTAGAGCCCCCAGGGCCCGCGTGTCCCACCCACCGGCCGAGGCTCAGCCCCGTGGCCCCGGCCTGTGGGCCTCCGGGGGCCTCAATCATTCAGGGGGAACCGTCACTTGGGAGTTTCTGTAGCCGCTTCCCGACCCTGCGGAAACCAGCCGCCTCCGCCCGCAGAGGCGCAGGCGAGGCCCTGGCACTTTCTGGGGGTCCTCGGGCTTCTAATGTGGGGAAGGGGCCTCCGGGGGGCTTCCTGGATGGACTGTCCCCCTCACCCCTCGCCGGGACCAGAGGGAGCGTCTGCAAAAGCAGACCTGACGGTGTCCGCCAGCCCCGAAGGGTGGGGAGGTTCCGGCTGGGCCTTTTACTGGCTCTGGCTCTGTGCCTGCCTCAGCCTCCTCGTCTGTAGAATGGGGGGATGAGGCGACGTGTGCGGTCTGGGGGTGGCCCCCCCACCCAGAGGGAACACGCAGAAACAAGCTGCCCAGCCCAGAAGCCGGGGCTCCGGGGGGCGAGCCGGGAACAGGGGCTGGGACAGCACAGCCACGTGGGCTGTGGGGGTGGGAGCCACTGCGAGGCCTCGGGAGACCGATGAACCTGCACCCACATGGCGGTCCCATCTTACTTCTTTTTTAAAATATATTTTATTGAGAAACATCAATGAGAGACATCAATCAGCTGCCTCCTGTACGCCCCCCACTGGGGATGTGCCCGCAACCAAGGTACATGCCCTTGACTAGATTCGAACCCAGGACTCTTCAGTCCACAGCTGACGCTCTATCCACTGAGCCACGCTGGCCAGGGCTGGTGGCCCCATCTTGTCTGCAGCGGCCACCTACTGCCCCAAACTGCCCGACTTCCCCTCCGCCCGCAGTGCGGACAGAGGACCAGACACCCACTCTGGGGAGCAACTGTTCAACCAGAATGAAGAAGAGGTGTTCCGACCCCCGTTCTCCCCCCAAAAAAAGGGTTTCCTGGAGGCCGGGCAGTCGGAGAACCTCGCTCCCAGCACCGCGGCTGTCTGGCTGCATGTCCTGGAACAGGTGCTCCGTGTCTCTGAGCCTCAGTTTCCCCACTGACACCGAGTCCAGGAGAGGCGGCCTGGGGTGTGAATACAGACAGCCTGGACCTGGAGGGAGACCCTAAGCTCATTCCGAGGACCTCGGAGCCCCCCCAAACCCCCACACCTCACCCCTCCCTGCCAGCACTCTCCTCTGCCCTTGGAGTGCCCTTGTCCAACTTCCCACTCAGCTTCCCCCTTCCTGGCTCGAGTGCCTCCTCCTCCAGGTAGCCTTCCTGATTGCCCCCCACCCCACCCCAGGCAGGACTCCCATCCCTCTCTCACACACGTTGCTGTTCCTTGCCATTCCCATGTCCTACCCCCCATTTTGGACTGGAGGTGGTGTCTCCTGCAGTCCAGGGCCCTCCCGGGGCCCGGTATGTATGTCCGCCCCGCGTGTCAGCCGCAAAAAGGAAAGGCCAAACGTGAGTTCAAATCCCTGGCGGGGGCGCCAGCTGTTTCTGAGCCGCGTGGTCCGATCGCCGGAAATGGGGCTCCTCGTCCCGCCGGCCTGGCAGCCGCCTCGGAGGGGTCGGCGCAGAGGGTTCGGCGCCAAGGAGGGGCCGGTCCTCGCCCCGCGCTCCCCAGGGGACCGGGCCCAGCGCGAGGGACCGCTGCCCACAGGCGCCCACCCGCCCGCCCCCTCCCTGCCCGCCCGCTGTGGAGAGAGGCGGCCGCCGCTGGCGGTGGAGGCGGCCTCGGCAAACACATTTAAATCTGAAGTGACAGATAAAGCGATTTACGGCGACAGTTTAGCGTCAGATCGCTTCCCACAAGGCAGCCGGCGTGCCCGGCCCCTGCTTGCTAGTCCATCAAGGCGGTCTCTAAATCACCGGCTCCGAGCGGGAGGCGGGGGGAAGCGGGGGGCGGCTCCCGGGGCCGGCGGGCGGGCGGGCGGGCGGCGGAGGGACGCGGCACAGAGTGTGGCCGGCGTGGCTGTGGGAGGGCAGCGCGGCTGGCAGACCACAAATCAAAGCCCCAGGACTTCGGCTGCAGAGTGCACTCCACGCCTCCTTTTCAACAAACAGCGGCTTTCAGCGCCCCGGGAGCCCGGCCCGGCACGATGAGGCCTGGCTGCCTGTCTGCACGCGGGGACCACAGGCCGGCCCCTCCGAGGCCCCCCTGCCCGCCCCTCCCGCTACCTCCCGGCGAGTGAATGGGTCCCTGCGCGTCGGGGCACTGTCCCCCCGTTTCCAGCGCTCCGTCACATCAGATCCTGCTTAGTCGCCCTTGCTCTCGGCTTCCCCTCAATAATGGCCTGAGGGCTCCCCGTGTGCCGGGCTTGGGGCTCAGCCACAGGGCCAGCCTGAGCTCACGGCCCCCTCGGCCACACGCACGGAGCCAATGTGACCCACTTTTCAGATGAGGAAACAGAGGCTCCGACAGACGGGCCCGGCCGCCCGCAGGAACGCTGGGATTCAGACCCATCTCCTGACCCCTGACCTCTGTGCCCAGGCCCGACCGCCCCAAAGGTTCTTCCTGTCTGCGCACAAAGCACCGCCTTCACCCCCCTCTGTCCTGTTACGCCTGAGGCCGGATCCAGGAGCTGGGAGCCCGCCCTGGCTGGCCCCAAACGGGTCTGTCCTTGTGCTGGGCCACTTCCCCCGCTGTCTGTGGGGAGCGAGGGGAATGCTGGGAACCTCAAGGGCCTGGAGGCGACCCGGTCAAGGTCATCCCCCTCTTCCTCCCCCCACCATGGCAAAGACAGGTCACACTCTCCAGCAGCCGACCACCTCCCGGGGTGGAGAGATGCCGGGCAGGGCTCTCCCCAGACACAGCCTGGGGGTCGCAGGCCAGACACGGCCCCCCGAACCTCTGCTCCGGAACGGGGCCCGCAGGGGCTCTCTGGCTTGTCTTGCCAGTGTGGCAGCCCCATCTAATTAAGTCGGATGCTGCGCGCCCCCGCGGGCGGGAGCCGTGGCCGGCACAGATGGTGGGAGCCGGAGGCTCTCCGGGCTGCGGGAGAGCCAGCGGCCGAGGAGGGTCCGGGGACGTCTGCGCGGGGTCTGGAGGCTGGGAGGGTCCGGTCCCGCCCCTGTGGCTACCCACCACCCAGACCTCCCCTCCTCCTCTCTGCCCCAGCAACCCCTCCCTATAACACACACACACACACCAATCACATCTCAAACACCGCCCAGTGGGGTACAAGTCAGTCCTGGTCTCCCAGTGTCGGGGACCAGTTCAGAAACAGCAGGTGATGCTCCCAAGTCCTGAGACAGGCCAGGGCGGGGACCCTGTGTGGGTCAGGGAGGAGTGGGGTACACAGGCAGGGAGGGCCCCTGGCTCCTGCTCTCTCCAAGGATTCCCCAGGCTTCTCCCAAGGGCTGGAAGACACCCCTCCCCCAGCCCAAGGCTCTGCAGGATGAAGGGAGTTTGGGGGGGCCCCAACCCCACTTTCTATCATAGGCCTCCCCAGGTACCCCCCCACACACACTCTGAAGTCCCTGCAACCGGAGCAAAGCCCAGGCAGCGAGGGCACCTCCCCCATCCCCCGACCACGGGGACAAAAAGAGACACCCCCACAAAACCCAGAAGCTCTGCGACGGACCTTCAGCCCCCAGCCCAGCCGGCCCCCCGCCAGTCCCAGGGGCCACGCCCCCCCACACACACACATCCCCGTGAGGCCAGCATGGCCCTGGGCTGCACCACTAAGAGTGTGAACACCTCCACCCCCGGAAAACCGCTCGCTCCTTTCCCCGTTGTGGCGGCTCCGTGGTCCGCGCTGAGAAGCAATTATTCACGGCTAATGATGATCATCAAGTCAAATAGAATTTAATGGACACGCATTCTCTTCCCGCTCGGAGCTTTCCGCGTGAATTAAGCACATATGGGTTCCACGAGGCACAGGCTAGATTTATGCCGCCCGGAAAAGCCCCTCCACGCCACGACGTTTTATTCCGCCGATAAACAGGCTGATTTACGGGCGCAGCTGGGCGCGGGGACTGTGATCTCTGCTGCCCCCTGGTGGTGGGCAGTGCACGGGCCTCAGCCCGGATAATGGGGCCCCAGGTTTGAGGGGAGAGAGAGGCCCCCCGGTGTGAAGACCCAGGCCAAGACCTCAAGGCACCCCGAGGTCTCACCGGGGCCAAGGCCACCCGAACACCAGGGCGGGGCGAACACCTCGACTGTGGCCTGGCGGAGTGCAGGCTCCCTGTGGGCCACCTGAGTCCAAGGCCCAGCCTCAGCCATTCCCGGGGCTGGGGCAGGTTCCGGTTCTCCCTGCTATGGGACTCTTTCTAGAAATGAGGAGACCCCAGGACAATCCGCCAAGAGGCTCTGGGTAGACTGAGGCCAGCAGAGGGAGGAGAGACCTGCTCATTTGTGGGGGGTACCCAGCACCCCTTTTTACCACCAGGGCAGGGCCAACGCTACGGCTAATGCCCCCAAAGCCCCACGGCGGGTGTTCTGTCACCTGTGCCACGCAAAGGAGGGAGCAGGAGCCCGGGCGGGGACGGAGGGACGGGGAGCCTCGGGGAGAGGTGCAAACACGCCACCCCCACCCTGTGCACTCCGGTACAGCCGGGACCCGGTGCTCTCCGGTTCGGCCGGGACCGGGTGCACTCCGGTTCGGCCGGGACCGGGTGCTCTCCGAGTGCGCTCGAGGCTGCCAGAGCCGCTGCCCTCGGAGGCTGGCAGGCCCGGGGCAGGCCAGAAGGGCCATTCATCACGCCGCCACGGCCCTCCGGAGCCCCCGCTCCTCCATCTGCATCCCGCCGATGCCCGCCTGGTCCTCCCGCCCTCCTGCCCGGCCCCCCAACTACCCCATCAGCTGCACAGGAGCTGATAAAAGACGCCCCACTTTCCCTTCCCGCCGCTTGCCTGCTCAGCGTGGAAAGTGCCTGCAGGTGCCTCCCACGCCCTCGCCAATGGCTGACCGGGCAGGGGCATTGGGCAGGGCCGCCCCATGGACCTGAGGGACGGTCCCCGCAGCCCCCAGCCCAGCCCTCCTGGGTCCAGGCAGTGAGAACACCCTGCTCCTGGGGGCTGCGTGGCACCTGCCGGCCCAGCTCGGCGTGTCTTTGCTCCGTGTCCCCCCAGAGGAGCTCGCACACCTCGTGGCCACCCTCGGGGCCCAGGGAACCGAGCAGCAGCAGCAGCAGCAAAAGCAGCGCGGAGGTGACCCAGGCTGCGGCCGCTCCGAGTCAGCACGCGGGCGCCTGGTCCCCTGTGTGCCGAGCCCGGCCCCGTGGGGGCAGGAACGTCCTGGGGATGGCATGGTCCCGCTGACCTCCAGGGGGGTCACCCAGAATGAGGCCAAGGCCAGAAACGCAACCCCGACCACCAACAAGCAGGCCCTGGGCCGTCTAATCACGTAGCCAGGTCGGCCTGGGCCCTACTTCACCCCAGAATCCTTTGCCGAGCCCCTCCCTGCCAGCCCTGGCGTCAGACACAAGCCCAAGGGCGAGAGGAAGGAAACTGGAGATGCCTCTGGGGGTGCCGGAGACTGTGGGGTTCCCCCTGTGAGACTGCCCAGGTCCCCAAACCTGGCTCTAAGGAAGGGGCTCCCTGCTTAGCACGGGAGTGAGGGCTGGTGAACCACCTGCACACCTGGACCTGACCGCCCCTCGACCCCCGCTCTGACCTTGGCCGGACTGCCACCTTCCTCCTCCCCCAGAGGGACAGGGCGGCAGACTCCCCGACTCATCACAATAAACTGCCACGCCAGCAAGTCACGCGGGAAGCTGAGCCTGGGGCACCGGGCCTCTGCCACCCGCCCTCCTCCTCCCCGAGCCCCCGCCGCTCCAGGCCTGACAGGCAGGCGGGCGGGAGGCGGAGGAAGGAAGCGGGGGTCAGGGCACCGCCTTCCGGGAAGGGCGGCCGCAGCCCGGCGCGATTCCAGTCTGGCTCTCTCTTCCCGCCGCTAATGGGTCTCTGAGCGGCGAGGCAGTGCAGCCGACGATGCGCCCCCGACCCCGGAGGTCAGGGGTCCCAGGGAACAGACACTCGGGGCTCCTGTGGCGCCAGCAGGCCTCCCCTGCGGCCACTGAGGCGTCCCCGGGCCGGGCCTGGCAGACCCGCGCGAAGGTGGCCGTCCGTCCAGCCGGAGGCTCCACTCACCGGCGTTGACGATGGCGTCCACCTCCAGCTTGGTGATGTCGCCTCGGAACAGGGAGATCTTCTCGTTGAGGTGCTTGTCCTTTTTGTACTTGGCCTCCTCCACCTTCGCCGTCAGCCCTGGCGTGAGAAGAGGCGGAGGCGGTGGGGTGCTGCAGAGTGGCCTGGCCGTGCCCAGCTGGGTTAGCGGCCTGCCCGGGTGACCAGTGACCGGGGCTGCCAGGGGCAGGGCGGGGCGCTCACCGGCACGCACCGGGCAAGCCCCTCCACCGAGGCCACCAATCCTGGCTCAACAGCTGGGGATGGAGGGTCCGGGCCCAGCCCCCTAACCCTGTCCTGGGGACACCAGCCGCACCCGCCTCATGCCGTGCTGCTCATTGAAAGCGGTGACTCGTGCACCGGGCCACACACAGCAAGCACTCACTACAGGCTGCTGCCACGCTCCTTGGCCTGGTCTGGAAGCTTCTCCCAAGGTGTGGGGTCTGAAGGGGCCACCCCTCCATCCCCCCAACCCCCTCCCCGGCCCCCGGGGCCAGCAGGGCCTCCCTCCCCAGCAGGCCTACCTTTCGCCGTCTCCTTCCAGGTGGGGACCTTCTTGAGCCGGATGAAGTCCTGGCAGAAGTAATGCTCCTCCCGCTGCTTGTCGCTCAGGCCCTTCAGGAACGCTGTGGGCGGGGCGGGCGGGCGGGAAGGAGCGTCAAGGCAGGCAGGGCGGGAGGCAGGCCTGGGGGCTCCCCCCGCCTCCCCACGGGGTCTCGCATCCAAGGATGCCACCAGCCCGGGCTCCCCCTGGGTGTTGGAGGCTCCTGGAACACCCTGCCCTGCCCGCTTTGTTCAGGAGGGGAAACTGAGGCCCAGGGAGGCTGAGGGCAGCCCTCCCGCAGCACCGACCGGAGTTCAGAAATCAACGCGGCCGCTTCCCCGCGGCGCCCGAAGCTCTAGGCCCCCCCCCCACTTTCTTCGTGTACAGAGAAGGGCGGGGGGGGGTTCAGACACCTCTTGCCGAATAATCTCCCGTGGACACAGGCGAAGGCCAAGCAGGTGGGTGACGAGGAATCAATGATATGACCAGTCAGTTACATCACCCATCGATGCCATTATCAGTCCATTAAATGATCAATCGGTGACACGATCGATCAGTTACAGCACCAGTGGGTCACATTACCATCAGTTACATGATCCATCGACATCATCGCACACAGCCCTCCTCCTCCAAGAGCCACAGAGCCAGCAGCCTGCAGCCTCTGACAGCGGCCCCCCAGCACCGGCTGCGGGCTCCTCCCGCCCCCAACCCCGACAGGTGCCTGCTGGTGGCCAAGGCCAGCTCGCCCACTGCGGCCTGGGGCCCGAGCCCGCCGCCCTGTGGACGGCACCAGGCAGAGGCCCCTCAGAAGCAGCCGTGGGCTAGGCTGGTGGCTCGTGAGCTCCCCCTGCTGGCCCGAGGCCACGTGGTACCCAGTGCTCAGCCCAGCTCACTGCCCTGGACCACACACTCCAGCTGGGGCAGCCCCCACTGACCCTGGGGGAGGAGAGGAAAGGGTAGTCACCAGCAACAGGCACAGACAAGAGCCTCAGAAAGCACCAGAAAGTGTGTAGAGGTGGGCGGGCCCTCAGAGGAAGTGGTGGGAGAAGGGGTGCACAGGGACCCGGACCCCAGCCCCGGGAACCTTAGAGACTCAGAGAGGCGTGGGAGGCGGCGGCCAGGGCGGAAAGGGGTTCCCCAGCAGGAGCAGCATGCTCAGGGGTGTGGGCTCCATCCCCCAATGTGGGGCAGCCGGTCAATGGCTCTCTCTCATCATGGATGTTTCTGACTCTCCCTTTCCTCTCCTGGAAATTTATAAAAATATATGAAAAAATAAATGAATAAACTCTTGACCTCCCCCTGGGGGCCTGTCTTCCAGCCCATCCAGGTGCCCCCTCTTCCCTCTCCCCTCTCCCAAGCCTCCCCCACTCGTCCTCCAGGCATCAGACGCTGCCTCCTCCCCAAACCAAGCACCCTCTCCCTCACCTTCCCTCCCTCCCCCGCCCACACCTCGTCCTCCCTTTCAGTCACTGGGCGTGAAGGTCCTTCCTCCCACCTGGCTCACCTTCCAGAGGACTGACTAGCTCTCCAGCTCCCCCTCCACGCCCTCCGCTGTCCCATCTTTTAAAACAAAACCCTCCCTCGACCCCACATCCCACGCCCACAGCGGTGGCCTCATTCCTCTGCCCCCTCCTCCGCTGCCTGCACTTCCTCCCTCCCAGGTTCCTCCAGCCCAGGACAGCCAGCCCCCACCCCCACCCCCTCTCCATCAATGCCAAGGTCAGAGACACCACGGGCCACGTGGCCCTTCCTGTCCTCCCTGTTCACTCAGCACCTCCAGCCCCTTCGTCCCCCTCAGGAAGCCCCTCTCCTGGACCCCTCCTCGGTCTTCTTCTCCCTCCTCCTCCATCCACACCCTCTCCAGGTCCTCACAGCGATGCCACGCAGCCAAAACCCTTCTTTATGCGCATGGTCCCAAGGCCGCACCTTCAGCCCCTCTGCATCTTCTGAGCTGTCTCTTATCCCCACTGTCCCCCAAAAACCACGCCTTCTGCTCACCCTGCCGGGGCCACACCTCCATCACCTCTCCCTAGAGCCCTGAAAGCCCC
>PVJN01060112.1:0-11664 GCA_004026805.1 Lasiurus borealis
TGCCCTTATCACTCCTTTTATGAATCCTATTATCTATACATTTAGAAATAAGGAGATGAAGGTGGCAATGAGGAGACTGTTTGGTAAGGTTTTAAGTTTCAAGAAGTGTCCCTTCATGCATAACCCAAGAAATTCAGATTCATCTTGACTACAGTACTTGGAAATGAATCTCTTTAATTAAACTTTTCATAGATCTTTTTAATTTAGCAACTAATTTCAATATCCATTGTGAAAAAAAAATTTCCTCAAGAACTCTGATCTGGTCAGTCTTTCACAGGGAACCCCTTTCAAAGGATCCTAAAAATGTTGAGGAGGAGTGACTTCAGCTTTGGAACAAAGCGTACTTTATTATTGAAGATTTTCGTGAAAGCAGCAATCTCACATTTTGGGCATATTTTCCTGGAACATAAATTGTCTTATCTTTGGTAGTGATTCTCAGAGATATACTTCTAATCTACACATGTACCAAAATTAATGCTCTTTGAGTTACTCAGTGTCTATATACCAGGAGGAATAAACAACATGAAAATAATTACCCAGGTAGCTTTGAAACTTTGAGGCTTCAAACTTCTGGATATGCCTATCCATGCTCAGACTTATTAAATACTAACATTTTTAGAATTAAAATTGAAAGGTGAAATTTGGGGTAAATCAAAGAGTGACAACTCAGGAAACTTTACTATTATTAATCAAATGTTCTGAGATCAGAAGGTGTGTATGGTAATTATGTTTTACTCCAATTGTTTCCTAAAAAGTCATTATTTTTATATGGCAAAAAAATTATGCGATTCTTAAAATATTATAAATAATTGAATATTTTGAAGCTAAAAAGGGGTGGCACTGGTTTATGAATAAAAATGTAAAATATTTCTATATTATGTGGACCAGGTTTAGAACTAAATAAAAAGCACAAAAAGTGTAGATATTACAAAAGAAAATTTATTACAAAACTATCTATAGCCCATCCTGTGTAGTGGTAATCCATGAACCAAGAGGTCACTGGTTCGATTTCTGGTCATGGCACATGCCTGGATTGAGGGCTCAATCCTCAGTAAGGGGTGTGCGAGAGGTAGACATCAATGATTCCTTCTCATCGTTGATATTTCTATCTCTTCCTCTCTGAAGTCAATAAAAATATGTACAAACAAAACAAAACAAACAAAAAACTGTCTATAAATGAAAAGATATAAAGCTATAGTGAAGAAATGTATTAAACTTTCCATGTGCTAAGATATATATTTATTTAAAAAATATACTGTTCAAGAAGTATGAATAACTATTCATAACTTTAAAGAGAATCTCACTGTTCTTTCTGGGTTACCAAACAAATAGGGACAAGTGTTAAATGAAGGTGTTATTATTCACGTATAGGTTAGTTATCTTGTTATGAAACTTTTAACCATCTGTAAAAGTCCAAGTGATTATCTGCAAAAATAGTTGTTAGTAAAGGATGGGGAGAACAATGCTACAGCTGAAATTAATATTTCTGACAAGTCTTTAACCTCTGCCCTGCACAGATTTACCAGTGAACCTCAGGTAAAAGATCCAATTGTCTGAAACAGTGGCTCTCAACCTTTTTAATGTTGCCACCCTTTAATACAGTTCCTCATGGTGTGGTAACTCCCAACCATAAAATTATTTTCGTTGCTACTTCATAACTGTAATTTTGCTACTGTTATGAATCATAATGTAAATATCTGTGTTTTCCGATGGTCTTAGGTGACCCTGCTAGCTGTTCTCAACCTGATGGTCTAAAGCTTGAGGAAAGATGTGTTGTCACTCCTTTTTTGCAGTTTTTTCTTCATGTATTAAAAATTTTAATCCCATTTTTAAAATTGAGATATAATTGACATATATTATTATATTAGTTTCAGGTGTACAACATAATGATTCAATATTTGTATATTTTGCAAAATGGTCATAATAATCTACTTGATATCCAACAACACACAATACTTACATTTAAAATATTTTTATTTTTAAATTACAGTTTATATTCAATAGTATATTTAACTACAGTTTATTTATTTTTATTTTATTTTATTTTAAAAAATATTTTGTATTGATTTCAGAGAGGAAGGAAGAGGGAGAGAGAGAGAGAGAGAGAGAGAGAGAGAGAGAGAGAGAGAGAGAGGTAGTGATCATCTGCAAAAATAGTTGTTAGTAAAGGATGGGGAGAACAATGTTACAGCTGAAATTAATATTTCTGACAAGTCTTTAACCTCTGCCCTGCACAGATATTCAAATTTTACCTCTCATTCATGATGAGAGAGAATCATGGATTGGCTGCCTCCTGCAAGTCCCCTACACTGGGACCGAGCCCACAACCTGGGCATAAGCCTTTGACCAAAATCGAATCTGGGACCTTTCAGTTTGCAGGCCAACGCTCTATCCACTGAGGCAAACCGGCTAGGGCTCAACTACAGTTTATATTCAACATTATTCTGTATTAGTTTCAGATGTATAGCATAGTGGTTGGAGAATTATGTCCTTTATAGAGTGGTTCCCCTGATATTTCAAGTACCCATCTGGAGCCATACAAAGTTGTTATGGTATTATTGACTATATTCCATGAGAACTTAAAGATCTATTCTCTTAGCAACTTTCAAATATATAATACAGTATTAAGTATAGTTGCCATGCTGTACATTACATAGCCAGGACTTATTTTATAACTGGAAGTTTGTATCATATTTTTTTTAAGCAGCTTTCCTTTAGTGTATATATATAGTTAGTTATAAAATTTTACTGACAGAAAGATGCATTGTGCACTTTTCTGATTATTTTCTTTGGATAAAACCTTAGGTATGTAATTGCTAATTGTCATGAATGAGGAGGATTTTGTTTAAAGATGTAGACAACAATCTGAATGTTTTCATTTTCATTCAAGTCAACATATATTCAAATTTTACTTGATTTACTTATAAGTTTCAAACTGATTAGCTTTTTACCTTTACATTTTAGGTCATCTGGTTTGCTAAGAATTTTCATCAAGAAAAATGTGTTGGCCCAGCTGGCATGGCTCAGAGGTTGAGCATCCACCTATGAATCAGGAAGTCATGGTTTAATCCTGGCTGGGGCATTGGCCAGGTTGGGGGCTCAATCCCTAGTGTGGGGTGTGTAGTAAGCAGACGATCAATGATTCTCTCTCATCATTAATGATTCTATCTTTCTCTTCCCCCCCTTTCTCTGAAATCAATAAATATATATTAAAAAAGGAAAATGTGTTGTGTTTTGTCAAATGTTATCTTTTATGAAGAACATTCTGTGTCAGAGGTTTTGTTTGTTTTTTTGGATAGGATGCTCTTTCAATCTGAAAGTTCTTTTATTTCTAGAAAGTTTTCTTATGTGTTAGCCTTAATGATGTGCTTTGTTCCATTGCATTTTCCTCTTTGGGATCCATATTATGTGTGTATTGAAACTTTCATATCTATATCTTCTCCATACACCTTTTTACATTTTAATTCATTTCAATTTCATTTAGTTCTTATCCCTTTCTTTAGCTCTCTCCTATTTGTATCAGCAGTATCTGTTTTCCCCTGGACTCTTTCCAATTTTACCTTAATATTTGTGGTGAATACTTTTTTTAAAATTTTTAAAATTTAATTCATCTTTATTGTTCAGATTATTAAAATTGTTCCCCTCTACACCCCCAATAACTTCCCTCCACCTGGGTTCCACCCCACCCTCTGCCCTCACCTCCCACCTCCACTGTCCTCATTCATAGGTGTATGATTTTTGTCCAGTCTCTTCCCACACCCCACATATCCCAAGAATTGTCAGTACACTCACTTTCTATGCCCCTGATTCTATTATATTCACCAGTTTATTCTCTTCATCAGATTTTTTTATTCACTTGATTTTTTATATTCACTTGTTGATAGATATGTATTTGTTGTTCATAATTTTTATTTTTACTTTTTACTTCTTCTTCCTCTTCTTAAAGAATACCTTTCAGCATTTCATATAATACTGGTTTGGTGTTATGAACTCCTTTAGCTATTTCTTATCTGTGAAGCTCTTTATCTGCCATTCAATTCTGAATGATAGCTTTGCTGAGTAGAGTATTCTTGGTTGTAGGTTCTTGCTATTTATCACTTTGAATATTTCTTGCCACTCCCATCTGGCCTGCATCGTTTCTTATGAGAAATCAGCTGACAGTCATATGGGTGCTTCCTTGTAGGTAACTAACTGTTTTTTTCTTGCTGCTTTCAATATTCTCTCTTTGTCTTTCTGCTCTTGGCATTTTAATTATGATGTGTCTTGCTGAAACCGGTTTGGCTCAATGGGTAGAGCGTCAGCCTGCAGACTGAAAGGTCTCAGGTTTGCTTCTGGTCAAGGGCATGTATCTTGTTTGTGGGCAAATTCCTAGGAGGGGGTGTGCAGGAGGCAGCTGATCGATGTCTCTCTCTCATCGATGTTTCTAACTTTCTATTCCTCTTCCTTCTTCTCTGTAAAAAATCAATAAAATATATTAAAAAAATAAAAATAATTATGATGTGTCTTGGTGTGGTCTTCTTTGAATTCCTTTTGTTCGGGGTTCTATGTGCTTTCTTGACTTGTAAGTCTATTTCTTTTACCGGGTAGGGGAAAATTTCAGTCATTATTTCTTCAAATAGGTTTTCAATATCATGCTCTCTTTCTTCTTCTGGAACCTTCATAATTTGGATGTTTGTAAGCTTGAGGTTATCCCAGAAGCTCCTTACACTATCTTCAAATTTTTGGATTCTTTTTTCTTTTTGCTTTTCCATTTAAGTGTTTTTTGCTTCTTTCTATTTCAAATCTTTGATTTGATTCTTGCATTTCTCTAGTCTGCTGTTAGGTCTCTGTATAATATTTTTTTATTCCAGTCAGTGTATGTTTAATTTCTAGTCGGTCCTTTTTCATATCCTCAAGGGTCTCGCTAAATTTATTGACTTTTTCTAGGAAATTCTTGAAAAACCTTAAAACCGTGGTTTTGAACTCTATATTCAGTCATTTGCTTTTCTCCATTTCTTTAATTTGTGATCTGTATCTTTGTCTCTGCATTTTGGCTGCTTCCCTGAGTTGATAGAGTGGTTTTGTGTGCTAGGTGTCCTATATGGCCCAATGGCTCAGCCTCCCCAATTACCTGAGGTGGACACTCTTGGTGCATCCTTTTGTAGACTGTGTGCACAGCCTTGTTGTAGTTAAGTCTTGATTGTTGTTGGTATCACTTGGAGGAATTGACCTCCAAGCCAATTGGCTGTGAGGTTCAGCTGTGTCTACGCTGGGAGAACTTCTGTTCTGGAGACACTCTTATGAGACAAGATTTGCAAAATTGCAAAAGCCTCTGTGCTCAGCTTGGATGGGGTGGAGTCTCAGGGCAGAATAAACAGCCTTGGCTTCACATCAGCTCTGCCCTATGAGGCCCATGGGTCTCAGTGTCCCTCGGTAATCGCTGCAAGCACCTCAGAGAAAGCTGCTATCGAGTTTCACTTGCTGCTAGACAGTCCAGTTTCCTCTTTGAATGAGTCTTGGTTCCCAGAGTCTCACCCAGAACTGAAGCTTTTGTCTCCCTCCCACCAGAAAGTCAGCCATGCACTCAGCAGTCAGCCCTCTCTGCGTTTGCGCGCCTCCGGACCTCTACCTTCCACAGCTCCCCGAGTCTTAGTGTGCTTTTCTCTTTTCCTGACAGCCCAGATTCCCCCTGAATGAGTTTGGATTCCCAGGGTCTCACCCAGAACTGGAGTTTAATGCAGTTGGGAGCTTCCGCTTGAGAAAGCCAACCACGCACTCAGCTGCCAGTCCTCTTAGTGCTTGTGTCTCTATACCGCAGCCTTTTGTAGCTTGCCTGAGTCTCTGTGAGCCCCGCTCTTTCCTTCTAGTTGTAGAATTTTCACTCAGCCAGCTTTCCTGTGGTTCTGGATGGTGTATGTTTTGTCTTTTAGTTGTAGTTTTAAAATTGTTGGTGAGGCAGCAGTTTAAGTGTTAACCTATGCCGTCATATTGGTTTCTCCGGGTAAGCTTTTAAAAGAACATAATTGTATTTATTTAATTTATTTTATTATTATTTTTTAAATCTTCATTGTTGAAAGTATTACATATGTCTCTCCTTTCCCCCATTAACCTCTTCAGTCTTGTCCCCACCCCCACCCAGTTCTTTACCACCCTATTGTCTCTGTTCTTGGACTCATAGAAGAAGTGAGAAGGAAAAAACAACAACACATCAATGATGAGAGAGAATCATTGGTTGGCTGCCTCCTACAGGGATGGAGCCTGCAATCCAGGCATGTGCTCTGGGGATAAAACTGTAATGTCTCGGTTTGTTGGTTGATGGTCAACCACTGAGCCAGGGCTATATGTGTAATCTTTTTTTCTTCTTTATGACTATAAGCTATCAAGGTTAGTCAGGAAGTTATAGAAATGTATACCATGCAAAAAGTATTTTGTTTTTTTTTCTCCTTCACATCATATATATAATTTTTAACAAGTTATATTTATTACTTCCATAGTTAGTAAAAATAGCCAAGATTGAATTGTATTATTTTCTAAATTTTCTTACCTTTGTTATCATATATGCAAAAATTGATCTTATGTCTTTTTCTTTGATGTTTATCTCCCCTTTCGGTACTCTCTTCCTCTCCCACAAATCAATGAGGATACTACAGCTATGTACAACATAGGGAGCTTTGGAATTGGAAGGGACTGTGGAAATCATTTTTCTATAGTCTGCTGATCTTATAGATAAGGAAACAACACTGTCCAGATATAAAATGAGTTATTTGAAATTACAGAGTGAGTTACTGACCAAATTTTAATAGAATTTAAGTCTTCTGATTTCTGATCCATAACCAAGTCTAGTACACTATAATTGTTTCTGAATTAAAAGTATTGTTTTTAGTTGAAGCTTTGTATCATGCAATAGATTCTATAGCTAAATAGTTCCATGGGCATTATGAATATACTAGCTTTTTATTGTAGAACAGAATAGTCTTACAAATAATTAACACACATATGCACACACAGGATATCTAGGAATGTCCTGTTCACTTGCCAAAGTGTTTGGTGGAATTGAGTTTAATATAAATATAAGAAAGTGCACAATTGTATGTTCTTTGAAGATCCATCTTTAACCTCATTCATGAAATAAATATTTTAATTAAGTAAAAAAAATGGTGCTTTATAAAAAAAATATTTGGATATTTTCTTCCCTTTTTTTGTTTGTTAATCCTCACCCAAGGATATTTTCCTATTGATTTTAGATGAAGTGGAAGAGAGGAAAAAAGAAAGGGAGAAACATCTATGTGAGAGACACACATTGATTGGTTGCCTCTCTAACTTGTCCCAACTGGTATGTGCCCTTGACCGGAAAATGAACCAGAGACCCTTAGGTGCTTGGGTCCATGCTCTAATCACTGAATAACACCAGCCAGGATTTTTTTTCCTTTAAAAATTTTTTGAAATTATATTTCTTAAAAATACTTTAATATGTTTTTTATTGATTTCATAGAGAGGAAAGAAGAGAGAGAGAGAGAGAGAGAGAGAGAGAGAGAGAGAGAGAGAGAGAGAGAGAGAGAAATATTGATAAGAGAGAAACATCAATTGGCTGCCTCCTGCACACCACTACTGGGGATCAAACCTGAAACCCAGGCATGTGTCTTGATCTGAATGGAACAGGCAACCTCCTGGTGCATAGGATGATGCTCAACCAGTGAGCCACACTAGCCAGTCCCTCTTTTAAAAAAAATCTTCACCTGGGGATATGTTTTTATTAATTTTTAGAGAAGAGAAAAGGGACAGAGAAAGAGAAAGAGAAAGAGAGAGAGAAACATCCATGTGAAAGAGAAACTTTCTTCTCTTTTGTGACTGATTAATAATGTACTTTTTTGATCTGTCAAGATTTTGGGTGACAATTCCCATGGATTAATGAACTCATATGAGCGATATCAAGATTGCAATATCATTTGATCAATAATCTCCTGTGTGTCAATTAATCATATCTCCCACAATAATAGCATTTTTATAGTTTTTTTTTTGTATGTGTATGAAGTAATACTAGTTTAAACCAGGGAAAGGTTGAATGTGGTTAACTCTTTGGAAAAGGTAACATGTTATGTCTTTAAATGAGTGGGTTGGTGGCATTTATCAAAATAGCTTAGTAATATTAGTGTACCATGTTGAATCCCACAAAGTCCAGTACTAAATAGATGTTTCTGGTGACAGGATTGTTTTGTATAAAAATAAATTAAATGTTACCTTGTATAATAGAAGCATCTTCCATTGGGCTTACTGAGCAAGAATCAATACAAATGAGAAGAAAAACAACATGCAGTCAGAAACTGAAATTATGTTTAATTTGTAGTCATTGATATTCAAGAGTGAGATACAAAAAGGGGAATTATAATGGTTAGGAAGCAGTCTTGAAAATGGGAATAGTATTTGAATCGGTTTAGTTCTGCACTTTCATGGAAACAAAGCACCTTTGGTTTCTCTGTTAATTAGAAAGTAGTGGTAAGAGCTGTCTCTTTTATGGGAAGCTAAAGGAGTTTATGTGGATCAATACAATGGTGAACTCAACCAGGATGCTCGGAAATGCTGATATACATATGTGCCTTCTCTAACCATGGTTATTTAAACAGCCAGGATTGAAGTAGCTTAAAAAACTCAGATGCTTGTAATCACTTGAGGATAAACCTTTCTTCTCTCTTATTTAGATCTGCCTATAATGCCGAGAGAACATGAGGCACCCAGGAGGGGACTAAGGTGTATCATGCAATCCTCCTCAATGAAAGTCAGGAGGAAAAATCAGTCTTCTTTACATACTGGTTAAGAAGCAGATCAGAGAGTCAGGGCCCTATATTAAAGTTTCTAACTGAGACTTAGTCAATCAACAATTCAGAATGAGTAGTTATGCACTCTCTAGTTGGTTGAAAAACATAGCTAAAATATTTTGTGCTTTCTCCTGCTAAAAGGTAGAGTCTATTTCCCTAACCTTAATTTGCCTTGATCTTGCTCCTTGCTTTAACCAATGGAATGTGGAAAAGATAATGTTACATTAATTTTAGCATTTGGGCATAGGTTGCTTTACAGCTTCTGCCTTTGCCTTATAGTGTTCCCCAAGACCTTGTAAGGAAATTTCAGCAAGAGTACTGAATGATGGTGATGGAAAAAGAGGATGCTGATTGATAAAAGACCGTTGGGGAGAGTGGTGTAGCCAATAGGCAGCGTGAAACCCCAGACTTGAATGAGGCCATCTTATCCTCCAACACCAGTCAAGCTTCCAGATAACTGATGCCACAAAGGAAAGCCAAGCTGAGCTTAGCACTAATTGCTGTCACGAGCACGTAAAATGTTACTAATTTAAGCTACTTTGTGGGACAGCAATAGAGAATTAATATAGAGTACTCCGTGTAATTATAGTTCATCAATGTCCCTTTTACCAACTCTTTGCATACTTTAAAAAACATTTTTATTGATTTTAGAGAGGAAGGGAGAGGGAGAGAGAGAAACATCAATGATGAGAGAGAATGGAGCCTAGTCAGGGCACACTGAGGATGGAGCCACAACCCAGGCATGTGATCTGACTGGGAATCAAACCATGACCTCCTAGTTCATAGGTGGACACTCAACCACTGAACCATGCCTGCTGGGCTCTGTATACTCTTTGATGTAAAGATAAAATATGATAAAGGGGATTTTTCATTCTGTTGTTTCTTTTTAAGAAGCTGATCTATGAGAGATTAAACCATTAGTGATTTATCTCATTCCAGCTTCATTAGAATTTTGAATTCAGCCCCTTGTGCTGTTATCATAACACTCTCTTCATCTCTTCACATCCCACACATAAAAAAGAACTAACTGTTGTTGGATCATCTACATATATTATTAACTTAAATATAGTTATCCTTTCTAATGGGATATGGAGAACATTCTAGATGCCACATTAAAGCCCTCTTTTATTTTAAATTATAAAAGAAAAATTTAAATATAATCAACAATACTGAAAATAATGTAACAGGCCTTTACAGCCTCAGTCAGAGTTTTTTATGGAACAGGCATTTTGTGCCATTTTTTGAATGGCTAGCTACTGAGTTGTCCTGTTCTCCCTCTTGCTCTTCCTCCCTTCTTTCCTATGAAGATGATAAACATCATTTTCACTTTTTAAAAAGGTATATATTTTCATTCTTACAGAGTTTCTTCCTTCACAACTAAGAAAAACAATCAGGTAAAAAATAAAAGAATGGTAATATCACAAAACAAAATTCCTCAGTCTCCTGTCTTCTTCCTCAAGTGACCCATTATCAGCTTTTCCCTTTGGTTGCTGTGGCCAAATTTCTGTGGTCCCAGGAAACAACTCCCTTAGCTAAATGCACTCAGGATGGCAATCCTAAGTCTGTACAGCAACAGTTACATAACTTTCAAGTGTTGCTAATTGGCTGCTTTTCTTGCCAAGGAGGTAGTAAACCTAGCTTTTTATGCCAGGTGACAATAACATTTCAAAAACAAGAGCCCTGTATTCTCTGTTCTAGCTCCATTGGTCCAAGTCGGTTAAATGGATGGAAACTGCTTTTGTGGAGATCAGAACTTTAAGTAGAAACACATAGAGCAGTGAGAGGGGGTATTTAATCAACCAGAAGAAACGAATCAATTATGTTATTCAACATGGAGTTTGCAGTAGATAAATTTATAACAAAATATAGAAGACAGCAGGATAAATAGAGTCATGACTTCATGTTCTGTATTGGAAAAGTCATTCTAGTAACATGTTCACAGATGTCTTGAGTGTTGGTTTCCAGGTAGAGAATAAAGTAGGAGCAGAAGATTTGAACCCAATGGGTATAAAATGTGAAGACTTTTGGACAATGCCAAAGAAACTAACTTTGATATGTTTTGATTTCACGGACCACAGACTGGATGGGAAGGCTAGACCATCACAACAAAAGAAGCACAGAGTAGAGGAAATTGCCTGAGTTGACTGGAGAAGTCAAGGGTCAAACATATTAATTCTGGGTTTGCTATCATCAACTTGTTCCTTAGTGTCAGCAAATCCATGTGTCCTCTCTGTACTTTGGATTTCTTAACTCTAAAATAGAATAGATCCTAGTAGCAACAGGCTCCTACTAAACTTGCTGCATTGATAGCAGCTGGGAAGCATGCATTTCCAGTGACCATTCTTCTACATCTTTCTACTATTATTTTTTTGCATTTTAATTTCTTTATTGATTAAGGTATTACATATTTGTCCTCATCCCCCCATTACCTTCCCAACCCCCCCTCACTCATGCTTTCACCCCCTGTTTTCTGTATTCATTGGTTAGGCTTATATGCATGCATATAAGTCCTTTGGTTGATCTCTCCCCTTACCCTCACCCTCCCCTACTTTCCCTCTGAGGTTTGACAGTCTGAGCGATGCTTCCCTGTCTCTGGATCTGTTTTTGTTCATCAGTGTATGTTGTTTATTATTTCCCATAGATTAGTGAGATCATGTAATATTTATCTTTCTCTGATTGGCTTATTTCACTTAGCATAATGTTCTCCAGTTCCAGCCATGTTGTTGCAAATGGTAGGAATTCCTCCTTTTTTACTGCAGAGTAGTATTCTATTGTGTAGATGTACCATCTTTCTACCCATGAGCTCTTTGTACCCATATGGAGAAGAACAAACTAGTGGAGAAAATTTAGGGTGATCAGATTGAAGATTTAT
>PVJN01060113.1:0-11664 GCA_004026805.1 Lasiurus borealis
CTACATGGTCATTAGAATGGTCACAAGATATTGACAATATCATATGCTTACAAGGCTGTAGAGCAACTGGAACTCTAATACATCATTGATTGGAATACAAAATAGTGCAGTCACATGGAAAACAGTTTGGCAGTTCCTTAAAAAGTCAAACATAAAATTACCATATGGCCCAGCAATCCCATTTATAGGTATTCACCCCAAAAACAGAATATATATATATATATATATATATATATATATATATATGTATGTATATGTATATATATATATATGTATGTATGTATATGTATATATATATGTATATATACATATATATATATCCACATATATATATATATATATATCCACATTAATATCTGTAAATGAATGTTTATAACAGTTTTATTCGGTTTCTGATAACTGGAAACAACCCAAATGTCCATTAACTGGGGAACACATAAGCAAATTGTGGTATCTTCACACCACGGAATAGTGCTCAGCCATATAAAGAACAAAGTACCGATTTGAACAACAAGGTGGATAAGTTATAAGTGCATTACATTAAGTTTTAAAAGCCAGGCATATAAGATTCTGTGTATACACAATTATTTAAAAAAAAAAAAAAAAAGCCAAACCCCAGTGATAGAAAGAAAATGGGTGGTTGCCAGGTTGCTGCCGGGAGAGAGAGGAAACTGCAATGAGAGGCGAGGAAACTTTCGGGATGATGGAAACGTTTTATGTCATGAGTGAGGGAGTCACATGACTGCACACATTTGTGAAAACTCATCGAATTGTACACCGAAAGTTGTTGAATTTTATTGTTCACATTGACAGAGCTGACCTCGAAAAGGCTTCAGAGCCCACCGTCAAGGGCAAGTCCGTGCACTGCTGTCACCAGGAAATGATCCGTGGAGAAGCAAGCTTTCAGTTTCATTTTGCCAGAGGATTCCCTACGTGTAGGCGAGTAAAAGCAAAACACTGCAGAATTTTCATAGTTTTCCTGGTGCCTCTCCCCACCCCCACGCCCCTAGCCCGCCCGTGGCGGCCCTCCCAGCACGTGGCCTGAGACTCTCAGTTTCTCTTCTTATTCGACGGAGTTGATGACATGCTCCAAAGGGGTTTTAGTTCTCAACTGCCGAGTCAGCATGTACTTTCCACGCTGCGTTCCCCATTGGGCATCCCGGACCTGTAAACTCAGTCATCGGTGTAGGCTCACATGGACCCTCATCCTTCGTGCTCAGGGGGCTCCTGGCTGAAATTTACATCAAGAGCAGCCTTGGGGAGAGAAGGGTCCTCCATGGACACATCACGAGATGACACACGTGGAGAATGCCATTGCCAGGTGCACAGCTCAGATCTCCGCTTCCAGGAAGTAATCGCTCACCCTTGAAATAGCTTGGTGTACCCCAAACAAGACTGGGCTTGGTGCTTCTCTTGAATGCTGGTGCCCAGTGGATGGCGCTGCCCACCTTCCAGGAGCTGCTCCTGCCTCATGGAGAGAGTCAGGGTTTCTCTGCCTTTCCCACAAATGCCCATCCCCAGCGAGACTCTGACCCGTCTGCCTCCTTAAAACTCAGAGCACACACCCCTCATTGATCACTCCCGCTCCAGCTCCCTGCTTTCACCACCATAGTGGCCGGGTCCTCCGATTCCACCTGGGAAACCCAAGTTGGACAAGGAGACACCCACCCAGCTCCTCTGGGCCGCATCCCCACAACAGCCCCTGCAAAGCTACAAGGCAGCTTAGGTGGGACTGAGCCTCCCAGGACAGCTTCCTGCCGGCAAGATGCCAAACTCAGAGGGGAGAGCCAAGTTGGTGGGAGGCCAGGCTGGTGGGAGCAGTGACCAGGGAGCCCCTTACCAACAGTGCCACCCTGCCATCCCCAGATTCCCAGAACCTCCTAAAACCAGCACAAGCCACCATGTCACCGTTAGAGAAAAGGTTCAGTGGTGATTGTCCAAGGGGAGGTAGGATGGGACGTATAATCACTCGTATCAAAGGGCCAGTGGCTGATGACTCTCCTGTTTGGATAAGAAGTGATCCAAAAGGATGCTTCATGTGGAAAGATCAAAGCCCAGAGCACCACCATAACTTCTCCATTGTCACGTTTTGCCTAAAGGCCAGTCACAAACACTAAGCAGCTCAAGGGAAAAAACAACGGAATGTTTTCCGCTGGATAAATGGGCTCCTTGTCTCCCCACTCAGCCAGTCCTTCGGGTTCCAGTGGAGCGCTGGTAACAGTAGGAGCTGGGTCATCCTCTGTGGCGAGCTGTCCTGAGCATGTTAAGGTGCTGACCAGCACCTCTGGCCTCAACCCACTAGATGCCAATAGCACCCCTTGCCCCATTTGTGATTAAAATAAAACAAACTCTCCAGCCATTGCCCAATGTCCCTTGGGGAAAGAGGAGTGGGTAGAATCACCCCCAGATGAGAACCACTGAGTTATATTTCTTCCTTTCTGTTGTGTTGTGTTGTGTTGTGTTGTTGTTGTTAATCCTCAACAGAGGATATTTTTTCCATTGATTTTTAGAGAGAGTGGGGGGGAGGGATGGGGAGAAAGAGAGGGAGAAACATCTATGTGAGTGAGACACATCAATTGGATTCCTCCCACATGAGCCCCGACTAGGGCCCGGAATGGAACCTTAGACTGTTCGGTTCGTGGTCAGAACTCTAACCACTGAACGAACCACACTGGCCATGGCGTGGTTCTTCCTTTTGCTTCGGTCTCCTTCCGATCTCCCCTTTGCTCCCTGTCTCTCCGCTCCCCGTCTCTCAGCTCCTCAAATTGCAGTTGCCCCATTGGGGGGATCCAAAAGAGAAAAGGTCTCTCAACAATGGCAGAGCAAGAGCTGCCCACATGAGACCACCCCCAGTGAGGAGATGGTGGCTTCCAAAATGACTGAGTGCTAGTGTGCCTAGATGAGCACCCCCCTGATAGGTGCAGCCTACTCCTGCCTGCCAGGCATCACCCAAGTTTCCTCCAGACCAGTTGAGTTCTGGTTCCAGGAGGCCCTCCCTTCGCCTGCCAATGCCCAGGCCCTCCGGGAGATCGAAAACACAAAGCCCACAGCACAGAAATTCTTAGAAAGGGCTTTTCCCAGCCCAGCTTTAAATATCTGGGTAGCGGGACTCAAAAGAAACTCATACGAAAGAAAACTAAGTTAGCAGGTGTCACTTTCCATCGGTGGCTCCTACCACAGCAGGAAAGTGGGGAAGTCCCTCAGGCTGCCTGAGTCATAAATGTGGCCCATAAAAGGTATCGAGACTAGACCTTTCAGGAGCAACCAAGAACAGCTAGAAACTTCGTCCTCAAACCTCGTGGCCCCTGGTTTTTTTCCATTGCCTGTCTTCAGGGGCAAAGACAAACCAGGCTTGGTCATCATCCTATTGAATTTGTTAAATATCATACACTGAGTGGCCAGAGTATTATGATCTCTGAATGCATAATAATCTGGCCACTCAGTGTATATCCTATTTAATAAAAGGCAAATATGCAAATTGTCCCCTGAACCAGAAGTTCAACCAGCAGGCAGGCCAGCCAATTGCCCATGTCCCCTCCCTCTGGCCAGGCTCACAGGACCCCCACCTATGCATCAATTTGTGCACTGGGCCTCTAATATATATATATATACTGATGTGTTCCTATCTTAGTTGATCTATTATAATTAGAATGTAAGTCTCTTGAGGATTTAGACTTCCATGAACCCCATCTGTCGGGCACATGGTAGACACTCATGCCATTGCAGGAAAGTGATGATGGTGGCAGAACTCTGCCTTCGAGGTAAAGATTGTGCCTGGTAAATCCTCTCTTCAGACAAACGTCCCTGGGTGGGAATCAGGTCTGGAACAGCCAGCCTTGCGACACTCAGTGTTCCCTCCACCCCCACCTGCAGCTCACCTCCTGCCACAAGTTGGGTGAGATCCACTTAAAATTAAGAGTTCCCCCTGTCCCGTGAAAAGACCAAGAAGCGCATCTTTCAGATCCACACAAGCAGAGACGAAGGAAGACACATTACAGTGTACCTTGGTTCCGGTGAGAATGTTCGGAATGTTCGGATGTACATAAGCTCCTGCACCCCCACCTCTGAATCAGGCACCCTCAATCCGCAGTGGGAGGTTCCACCCACTGTAGAAAAGGAAGGGGAGCCTGTTTCCACAGTGTTACCCGTTGGACAAACACCAACCTGGCTAAACACCTGTGCCCAGCAGCTGAATGTGGCCGAAGGAGAACATGCAGCCATGCTGGCCAACCTGCCTCTCCATTGTGCCTCTGGCCTTCAGTAAGGCTTCCTGCTGCTGAGGGACCACATCCATTTTCTACTTTTTCTTCTCTCCTCAACAACTATTTCATACATCCCCTCCCCTCACACCTCCAGCCCCCCTTCATCTTGTTCCTATTTCACTGAGAAAATGGAGGCAACCAGGAGAGAATGGGGCATGGCCTCTAAGATGAGAGCTGAGGTCTGCTACAGGCAGGGTCTTCAGGAAAGGTCTACTTCCTCGCCCTAAGGTGCCCGGGTGCCTAGCTCCCGAGACCTGACACTGCCCACAGCACAATGTCACATGAGGAGGCCACTTACCAAAGTGCATTACCTGAGACTGGAAAAGCCCCTGGGGTTAGACTATAGTGTCAACATTTCTTCCTTTCTTATTGGACAAATGCACGGCCTCCAGATGGACAGAAGTATATAGAAGGAGATACATTTTCAATTTGAGGATAATTCGACCAATGTTCCTTTCTAGGTCTCAGGAATATAGGTGTGGATTAAAAAAAAATGGAATTTCCAAAACACCAGGGGAGATGGACCTGAAACACATTCATATAGGATTGCAAATTTTGTAGATCCTGTGAAGGAAAGCAACAAGGAGAGGAGGAAGAGGGTTAGAGACAGAAAAGAGAGGTTGAGAGAGAGAGAAAAATTGAGATTTGAAGGTGCTACAGTACTAGCTTTGAAAAGAAGGAAGAGGCCACAAGCCAAAGAAGGTAAATGCCCTTCAGAATCTGGAAGAGGAAGAAGATTCTCCTCCTGGAGCCTCTGGAAAGAACCAGCCCTACCACACCTTGATTTTGGCCCAGTGAGACCCACGTCAAACTTATGACCTACAGAACTGTAAGATAATAAGTGTGTGTTATTTTAATCCACCAGATTTCTGGTGATATGTTACCACAGTCATAGGATACCAGTAAGACACTTAAATGTCTTCTGCTCCAATCCATTCCTTGAGTGATGAAAATACCAAAAAAAGGAAAATCAGGTAATTTTTCATAGCCACAAAGCAACGTGCTAAATCAAATGCAAAAATAGTAAGTGCCTTGACAATTAAGGAGTTCAGCGAGGAAATTCCCAGGCTGCTGAACAGAACAATCTAGAACAAAGCCTGCCCAGGCCCACACAAACAAGAGCAGCTTATCTGAGACATCACCTGGTGTCAAAAAAAGACGAAGGTTGGGTAACAGGGGCCTGTGTTCCGGGATTAACAAGAGTCCCACTTAATGCTTCCTGGGATATTTAATCACAGAGTCTACAGGGTGCTCACCAGGAGGAGCTCTGCACACATAAACAATTGGGAACAACTCGCTTTAACCACAAACTATATTACGTTCTTATGATCTATAATACATGCCCTGGACAGGTCCTAAATCACAAAGATGAACAAGACATGGGAGTGCTCTCAAGCTCACTGTTCAGATTAAACAAAAAACGCATCGACAGGAAGATCAAGTTCCCCCTGTCCCATGAAAAGACGAAGAAGCGCATCTTTCAGATCCACACAAGCAGAACGATGCTGGCTGATGATGTGTCACTGGATGACTTGATCACGGCGAAAGATGACCTCTCTGGTGTGGACATCAAGGCAATCTGTAGAGAAGCTAGACATGGGATGAAAGCAACAAATGTAGACTTCAAAAAAATCTAAAGAAAATGCTCTGTATACAAAACAAGAAGGCACCCTGAGGGGCTCGACCCCTCGATGGGAGGAGACTGGGAAGTTTCCCAGAGGACCCCGTTCCAGTTGATTTTCACTAGCAGCACAATCTGTGCACTGTGTACCTTTCTGAACCTCATGTGTAGGATGGCCGTTGTGAAGTGCTCTCTTCCCAATAAAGCATGATCTTTCTCAAACAAACAAAACCGGAAAAAAAAGATACCAGGAATGAGCAGTGCCTCCTTGTGGCTGGAGTCTGTCCCATTCCAAAGCTGCTGATGGAGGGGGCTTCAAGTCTACTCCAGCTGCACTACCAGAAGCTGCACTCAAGGAAGCGTGGGATGTAGCATCAGACAGGTAAGCTCAGTCACTGTGAGGACATGTCCCACCTTCCCCATACCAGCTGTGTACCTTCCTCAAAAGTCCCTTTGGCCACCCTCAGCCTATCTTCCTTTGCAAACGGCAGATAGAAATAACTACCTCAAGGAGCTGTTGTGAAGATTAAATGAGATCTGTGAAGTACCTGGAGCCTGGTAAGCACTGAAAATGGTAGTCACTTCAATGCAAAGGAGCATGGAGATAACCACCTCCAACAGGAAGGAGAAAGAATGATGGTGGGAAACGGAGGACAAGAAGCCAGATGCCTTTGATCTTGGCTACAACTTGAATGATTAGTACTTTAAGTGCAGAAGGGTTTGAGGGAAGACAGTTGGGGGGAGAAACCCTCCCCCCTTGCTTAATGTGGATAAGTGCAAACATTGTAGTAAGTCGTTATGCAAGATGCCAATGTTGGTTGCACATGCCTCAGGACATAAACCAATGATCCCGGCCTCCCCATCTAAGCAAATGGGTACTTTTAAGAGCAGCAGCCCCAGGTCACTTTACCTCCCAGTGGTCGGTCATTCTATTTTTTCCTAGTCTTCCTCTAAACTCTTAACTTCCCCATTTCGGAATCTCATTGAGTTGACCTCTAACTTCAGCTCATTTCCAGAAGAGTGTAGAGTCTCTGTTCTGAAAGTCTGTTTTTTTAAAATAAATATTTAAATTACCATTTTGATTCTTTCCTTTTCTATCTGTATGAGAGGATCCACAGAAGCTACAAATGCTTCTGACAGCAGTTGACTCCCAAATTATAGCCGCCATTGAGGGCATGGGGTCTCGATCCTCCACTTCAATGTATGCATGTTGTGAAATCCAGGGTGTAGAGGGATGTTCAGAAAATAGCTTCTTGGACAGGACTTCCTTCCTGTGGCCAATTTCATGCAGACATGTCACAATTGGAGGGGGGAAAGGTTAAAAAAAATACTCTGGATTTGCTGAAAAGTTATTTCTTGTAAAGCTTCTCTCTTCCACTTAGGGAGACATGAACAAGCACATTCCCCTTGGTTTCCTAACTTGGAAAAGGTAAAGAAAACCTCGGCTCAGCAAGGGTTCTGTGCCCAGCCTTGGCGGTGGAAGTAACACTGGTGGTGGATCAGACCAAACCCAGTTCTCACCGCTGACAACACTCATGGCCTGTCCATCAGGTTCTATCTGAACACTTCTCCTGACCGTGAAGAAAGATAATGGGTAGGGTTCTGGGTAAAAAGGTGAAGGGAGTAACAATAAGTATGAATTGGTAGTAACAAAATAGTCACAGGACATACAGTACAGCGTAGGGAACACAGTCAATAACATTGTAGCCCCACTGGTGTGGCTCAATAGTTGAACGTCAACCTACGAACCAGAATGTCACAGTTCAATTTGCAGTCAGGGCATATGCCCGGGGTGTGGGCTCAATCCCAAGTAGGGGGGATGCAAAAGACAGACAATTGATGACTCACTCTCATCATTGATGTTTCTATCTCTCTCTTTCCCTCTCACTCTCTAAAAAAAAACAAAAAAACATATTTAAAAAAAAGACAATGAGCTACAATATATATATATATATATATATATACCCTATTACCCACAATTCCACATCTAACATATACCAGATAGAAACACAAACTCCAGAATACATATAATTAAATGCACATATGTGTGTATATGTGCATGCACATATATAATGGCAGCATTGTTCATAATTTTCAAAGCCTGGAGGTAGGGAATAAATGTCCATCAACATTGGAATAGATAAATCACTTGTGGTATACTCATGCAAAGCACTAATTTATACCAATGAAAAGAAACAGCCTCGCACTACATACAACATGGGCGAATCTTTACTAGTAATAAAGTATTGAAAGAAAGGATCCAGTTCATCTACCCCAAAAGTAAAAACACCAATCTGGAAACAAAACTACACTGTCAAGTTTAGGGGTGCACACATAAGTGATGGAAGTGAAGACAAAGTAGAGCCACCTCCCTTTGGTCTCAAAATCTTTGGAGGTGGGAATTCTTAATGTCCCTGTTCCGTAGACAAGGACAAGGACCCTCAGGGAGGTTGAGTGATTTGTCCTAGACCATAACTGGTGAAGGACATAACCAGTGTGGCCAAATCCTACTTTGCTTCCCAGTAAACTCCTCCTGTAGAAATGAACCCATGCTGTGGGGCTGAGGAGCAGGGAGGGAGCAAAGGATCCCACATAAGAAGAGAGGAAGTGGGGTAGTAGGAGCAAACCACACCTTCTTGGAACTTAGCAACCAAAGGCATAAGAATACAGTGTGGAGTGGGAAAAGGATAAAATAGGTGATCTCACAGAGGAGACCAACATGTGTGTGAGTGACAAGGACATCTGTGACCTGGGACTATGACTACTTTATGCCTCAACCGAGCCTGGTGCTCAGGATTGCTGCTCTTGCTCTCTCTTATAATTGAAGAGTCAGAGGTGCCAAGTGGCACACAACTCCCCAGAAGTAGTAAGGCAAGCGATGAAGGGCACAGGCTCTAGGGACAGGTGGAGCTAGCTTTTAACCTGGCTCTGTGGTCCCCAGCTTCCATTCCCCATATATAACATTGGATAGCACTGGTGACCTCACAGACACCTGCTACGTGCTCGATTGTGTTAGCTATTATTACTACTATTATTAGTAAATCTTGAGATCCAGCACCTAAAATGATGGCTTATGTCCATCAAACATTTTACAGATGTCAGATACAGTGGTACCTCGAGATACGAGTGCCCTAACATACGAGATTTTGAGATACGAGCCGTCGAGCGAGCGTTTGCTTTGAAATACAAGCAACAGTTGAGATAGGAGTAATCTCCGGCTGCACACGACCCACCAGTTTACTGCGACTCAAGAGTCTCATAGTTTCCCTCGCCTCAAGGTTACGGAACGAATTAAACTCGCATCTCAAGGTACCACTGTACTTTGTTAAAGTTTTGTAGGTGTGAACCCATATATTTTTTACTCCAATTCAAACATCATTTTCGTTGTTCATATGTATAAACAGTCTGTGAAAGGAAGAAATTAAGGATGCCTAAAAGTAAGGGGCTGACTGAGATCGCAAAGGCAGCAAGAAGGACTGTGGTGGCCTTCAGGTGCAGCCAGGATCTGTCCCCTGGGCGTGGAGGGGCTGCAAGGACATGACGCGTGCAGGAAGCCGGGGCACCACTATGCACCTGAATGCCTTTTGATAGCGTACTGTGTACTGCAAGCCACCCACTGCTACGGGCGCCGAGCAAACAAAAGCGGAACATTTCATTAAACTGCCAAAACTTCTCACATAGTATTTCCTCACCGCAATCCCTGCCACGTAGGTTAGAGTGGCCCATTTTACAGATGAGGAAACTAAACCTGAGAAGCATTGAGTAGCTTGCCTGAGTTCAAAAAAACCACCATTAGGAAATGGTAGAGTCGGGTCTGTGTCTACCCACGCTTTCTCATACACCATGTTTCTTAACCTCTGAGACCAGGCAGGGGATGAGGGCTGGCACCAGGCCCAAGCTGAGAAAGGTCTGGGATGTTCTTTCATGATACATGAAAGTATGGTGTGCCCTCCCCACCCCTGAACCTTGCTGGGGACCCAGAAGAGAGACAGCAAGTTTGATGTAGGAGGTGATAACAATGAGGGACTCATCCTCACTGCCTGGATGCCCCCAGGGGCCTTCCATTCTCTTTGCTTGAGCAAATAGCCGTCCATCCATCCTCCCTTATCTCTCCTCTCCATCTTAGCTTGTTGGACACATTACAAAGCAGGATGTATACATCAGTACCCGTGACCTAACACCTTAGAATGCATATTAACCTGTGCTTAACATTAGTTTCTAGTTTATTCTTTTGTTGTAAAATTTACAAATGGCAAAATGCATGTTTTTCTTATATGCTTGCTGAGTTTTGACAAATGCACATAACTGCGTAACCCAAAACCCTATCAATGCATAAACGTTACACTGGCTGGGTAGCTCAATTGGTTGGAGCATCATCCCATACACCAAAAGGTTGCAGGTTCAATTCCTGGTCAGAGCACATACTAGGTTGTACATTCGATCCCTAAAGAGAACACGTACTAGAGACAACCCTCTCACATCACTGTTTCTCTCTAAAATCAATAAAAACGTATCCTTGAATGAGAATTAAGAAAAAATATAGAGACATGGCCATCAGCCCAGAAAGTTCTTTCATGCCTTTTTCTACTCAATTCCTGCCCCTCGCACACAATGACTGCTGTCCTCGTTTTTCCACCACAGAGTGAATTTGCCAGTTCTCGAGCTCGTGTAAATAGACCCACACCATAAGCATGCTCCTGGGTCGGGCTCCTTGCACTCAGCGTGAGGTGGAGACTCACCCTCGCAGCTGAGGCAGCAGTCGCCTGTGCCTTTCTGTCACTGAGGAGCACTCCGCTGTAACGAACACCACCGCTGGTTTTCCCATTCTCCTGCTGAGGGACACCGGGACTGCTTCCAGTTTCTTCTTAGGAGGAATAACGCGCTCCGTCCATTTTTGTACCAATTTCTTCAAGAGTAAAAGGCAGTGCTATTCAAAGTCAGCCCTGGCCAGAGGCCTCAGTGGGTTGGAGACTAGACTTCAAAAATCTAGGGCTTTTACTGAGAGAGGGTGAAACTGGGCCCTGCTTTCCCAGCTTGGGTAGACACAGACCTGACTCTACCATTTCCTAATGGTGGTGTTTTTTTTTGAAAACAAAAAAGGTTTCAGGTTTGCTCACTCTGTCACATCAATATTTCTCTCTCTCCCTTCCTTTCAAAAATCAATGAAAACCTATCTTCAGAAGAGGATTTAAAATAAATAAATAAATAAAAAGCCGAAACCGGTTTGGCTCAATGGATAGAGCGTCAGCCTGTGGACTGAAAAGGTCCCAGGTTCAATTCCGGTCAAGGGCATGTACCTTGGTTGCAGGTACATCTCCAGTAGGGGGCGTGCAGGAGGCAGCTGATCAATGTCTCTCATCAATGTTTCTAACTCTCTATCTCTCTCCCTTTCTCTCTGTAAAAAAAAAAAAAAAAAAAAAAATCAATAAAATAAATTTAAAAAAAAAAAGCAGGGCCCAGTTTCACCCTCTCCCACAAAAACCTGCCAGTTCCAGCTCCCCACGGCATCGATCCTCCTGTCTACCACTGCACCCCACAACTGAACACCCCCTCCTCCTGCCACCTGGCTTCCCTCCAAACCTCTGAGTCAGGCCGCTTCTCTGCCCTAAGCACTTAATCTAGGCCTCCAACAAGTGTTTGCTGATGGCTTCCTTTCCTCCTTCACGCTAGGTTTCTGGAATATCCGATTTCCAGGTTCCCTCTGGCTGGCTGTCACATCTCCAAATCTTTTGTTTGCAGTGAAATGGTTTTTAGAGTTCAAACGCACCTTAGAGATCATGC